>JAJQQW010000006.1:2157522-2257522 GCA_025583905.1 Ia io | reverse complement strand
GGAGCCCCCTGCATCCCGGCTCGTGCACGCGGGCTGGATCCCCGGAAGTCACGTGGAAGCGGGTGCCCGACGGCGGCCGGGAGGGAGCAGAGTCCAGCCCCAGCCGTGGGCCGTGTCCCGCTCAGGCGCCTGGTTCGCCGCCTGCACAGCTGCGCTGCCCGGGGTCCAGAGCCGCCAGTTCGGGCGCCGGCGGCGGCGGCAGCGGGCTCGGCTCCCTGCGATGGGATAGGGCCGTGGGCTCCGGGGGGCGGGCCGGGCCGGGCGGGCGGCCGGGCTGCTGGTGTTTCAGGGCGGCGAGCGGACGTCCAAGGCCCTCGGCCGCGGCCCGCTGACTGCGGAGGGCGCCTAGCAGCACCTCCCGCCTCTCCCCGCAGCCGGCTGCACCCCTACCGCCTGTGGCACCCCACAGGGTCTGTGGGCAGTGCCCGGGGCGGCCCGGGACTGGGAGCGGCGGGCTCGGATGAGCTGTGAGCCCTCCCCGGCGCCGCCCCAGGCACTCCGGGCGGCCGCGGACGCCGGTGTCCTGAGAAGGGTGCCGGGCGTGCCTTCCTGGGGGCTTGTTGGGCCTGAGGCGGAGGAAGTAGCTCTGAGGTCTAGGAAATGGAGCAAGGCAAGAGATGGTAGGTCAGAGCAAAGGTAGGAAATAGTAAAAAACCAAAAACCGAGGCTCCCCGCCCCGCCCCAAGCGTGAAGCCCGAATTCCACGGCGGACCCCTGGAAACTACAACTCCCGTGAGGCTCTGCGCGGCACGCATGCGCCCTGGCGTACGCGGCGTGTGTGGCAGTTCTAGAACGGCGCGGCGGGTTGAGGGCCCGGGCGCCATGTTGGGGCCCAGGGGACAGCGGAGAGACGCTTGAAGCGGCGGGAGCGGAGCGGGAGCGGGTCAGACCTGGGCTGGTAGGAGCCCCGCCCCTCCCGCCTCAGCGGATCATGACCCGGGCAGCGGCCACGGAGGTCGCGGTGGCGGGGCACGTGGCGTGGCCGGGCCAGCGCTAGAGATGATGCCGTTTCCGGTGACAACCCCGGGATCCCAGCAGACCCCGCCGCCACCCAAGCTCTATGGCATCTCCTCCCCCATCAGTCTGGCCGCCCCCCAGGAGACAGACTGCATACTTACCCAGAAGTTAATCGAAACGCTGAAGCCCTTCGGGGTTTTGGAAGAGGAAGAGGAACTGCAGCGCAGGATTTTAATTTTGGAAAAATTAAATAATCTGGTGAAGGAATGGATCCGAGAAATCAGTGAAAGCAAAAGTCTTCCACCCGCTATAATTGAAAACGTTGGAGGCAAAATCTTCACATTCGGCTCTTACAGATTGGGGGTGCACACGAAAGGGGCCGACATAGACGCGCTGTGCGTTGCACCAAGACATGTGGACCGAAGTGACTTTTTCACTTCCTTCTACGATAAGTTGAAACTACACGAAGAAGTAAAGGACTTGAGGGCTGTTGAGGAGGCCTTTGTACCAGTTATCAGACTGTGTTTTGATGGGATAGAGATTGATATTTTGTTTGCAAGATTAGCACTGCAGACTATTCCAGAAGATTTGGACCTAAGAGATGACAGTCTGCTTAAAAATTTAGATATTAGATGCATAAGAAGCCTTAATGGTTGCCGGGTAACCGATGAAATCTTACATCTAGTACCAAACATTGACAACTTCAGGTTAACTCTCAGAGCTATCAAATTGTGGGCGAAATGCCACAACATCTATTCCAATATATTGGGCTTCCTGGGAGGTGTTTCCTGGGCCATGCTAGTGGCAAGGACTTGCCAGCTTTATCCAAATGCAGTGGCATCAACTCTTGTGCGTAAATTTTTCTTAGTGTTTTCTGAATGGGAGTGGCCAAACCCAGTGCTACTGAAGGAGCCTGAAGAACAAAATCTTAATTTGCCTGTTTGGGACCCAAGAGTAAACCCCAGCGACAGGTACCACCTCATGCCTATCATCACGCCGGCATACCCACAGCAGAACTCCACATACAACGTGTCTGTTTCGACAAGGATGGTCATGATTGAGGAGTTTAAACAAGGCCTTGCTATCACACATGAGATTTTGCTGAGTAAGGCAGAGTGGTCCAAACTTTTTGAAGCTCCAAGCTTCTTTCAAAAGTATAAGCATTATATTGTACTTCTAGCAAGCGCACCAACAGAAAAGCAACGTCTAGAATGGGTGGGCTTGGTGGAATCAAAAATCCGCATCCTGGTTGGAAGCTTGGAGAAGAATGAGTTTATCACACTGGCTCATGTGAATCCTCAGTCATTCCCAGCGCCCAAAGAAAATCCTGACAAGGAAGAATTTTGCACAATGTGGGTGATTGGGTTAGTGTTAAAAAAGCCAGAAAATTCTGAAGTTCTCAGTATTGACCTCACCTATGATATCCAGTCTTTCACAGATACAGTTTATAGGCAAGCAATAAATAGTAAGATGTTTGAGATGGATATGAAAATCGATGCAATGCATTTAAGAAGAAAGGAGCTTCACCAGCTACTACCTAATCACGTGCTTCAGAAAAATAAAACACATTCCATGGAAGATGTCAGATTGACAGCTCTGAATGACAGCAGTCTTGACTCGTCTGCAGACAGTGAGAACAGCGTGTCTGTGCCTTCACCTACGAGCACTGTGAAGACTGGCCCAGTGACTGGCTCCTCTCAGGGCAGAAACAGTCCTGCTCTGGCTGTAATGGCAGCATCTGCGACCAGCGTGCAGGTTACTGAAGTTACCTTGCAGCAAGCGAACCCCAGTGAGAGCTCGGGGGGTGCAAGCGAGAGCATTCCTCAGATTGCCTCACAAGCAGCCATTTCTCCACCTCCAAAGCCCACAATCACTAGACTTGTTTCTTCAACACTTCTGGTAAACCATCCACCCAGGCCTTCGGGGGCCGCAGCCACAAACATAGCTAACCCTATAGTAGGAGTCTAGAGGACATTCTCACCTCATAAAGACGGAAGGACCGAGGACGCTAAGATAGAAGAGGAGCAGTCTTGTAAAGAGGCAGTACACTCAACTGGGAGTATTCAGACAGCAGCTTCTCTGTTGGCCTGGCAGGAGACATCCAGTAGAAACCTTTCCAATACCCCTGCTCTCCCTGAAAATCCTATTCCTGTTAACAAGACTTCAATAAAACAGATTGAACTGATAAAAACAACCTCAAGCTTCCATAAATGATATCTGCCAATTCGATCTGTTGTCTTCAAATGCTAAAGGAGGAGAAGGAAGGGTGCCAAACTAGATCAGACTCCAAAGAGATTTAGGCTGACTTGGTAACTCCCTTTGCTGGGCTAATCTTGGTCAGAAGTCCAGGTTAGTACATGAAGCTAGAAGTGCTGCTATTATTGTGTAGATTATTAATGTGTCAGCAACAGTTATATTCACTATTTCAAACGACTGCTTCCCTTAAAGAGAAAATGAGAAAAAACCTCCAGGTATCTTTGTACCCGTGACTGACTTCCGGCCTGCATTTATGTTTGATGCATTGTTGAGGGAAACTTGCCATACAAATTGGTATCAGATATCCTTACATTGCTGATGCACTTTATGTGTATGATTAGAAGTGAGAACTAATTTCAGAGGTTTCAGCTTGATGAGTGTTAGTTTTTTCCTGAAGCGTTTTCGTTGTTAAGCTCCAAATTGGACACCCCTGTGCAGTGTACTGCCCTGCAGGAAAAGCAGGAGAGTTCATCTAGCGCAGTTCCTGGGAGGTAGCTGTAACCCTCTGAAATGAAATGGTAGCTCTTACGGTATATATTTGACATCGAAACAGTAGTTAGTAATTCTTTGGTTTTGATGGGACATGGTCAAGAAGGGACATTGTTTTTTTCTGTAGGATTGTTTTATAACGCACACAATCAGCGATCAAACAGCTAACATTGTCTTGGAGCTAACAGTTCCGTGTTCTGTTGTCCTTAATCATTTGTGTCTCCCGCTTCTTTGCTTTGCTTGTATGCACACGGTATGCTTGTATGTTGTTTCACAAAAAACCCCAGAATGCTAGTATTTTCTTAACCATGATATGAAATCAAGTCTTGTGGCCGCATGGCACAAAACATGACATTTTGGTCCCAGGGCTAATATTTTAGTAAAACTTGACTGAAAGTAATGCCCATGAAACATTAGTCTTGGATGGCCACTTGATCTCTACACATGAGAAATTTTGTGTACTTCACAGAATACCTGTTTATGGGGCATTCATGTCCAATTTAAACAGGTAAGCAGAAAGATCTTTTCTCTAAGAGTTTTATGCCAATTTTTGTTTACTAAAATCCATCAGTAAACTTTACATCTAAAAAAAAATAATTTCTAGCAAGGCCTTGACATCTAGTTTGCTTTCTATTCTTTTGTTTTATCCTACAAACGATTAGGAATACTTTTCAAGAAAACACCAGTCATGATTACGCAGAACATCCATGTTCAGGAAACGTGAATGACAACAGACATAGATGAATGAAAGCCGTTGTAACCTGGACACAGCACCCTGCCGGGCTCTCCATTAGTCCAGTTCTGTCTCCTCCCCTCTCGCCTGTGCAGTTTCCACATTAAACTGCAATTCCTTAAACGCTTTCTCTATCCTCTGGGTTAATTTTCCCACCGTTGAACTATAATTTCCTTCCTTTTGGGCTGAGCAGTAACTGAGCCTTTCTTCAGCACACAGTGGGCCTTTCCCACCGCTCAGCCGGTGCAGTCCCCAGCCGCCTGCTGCAGTCATGAGTCAGGTGTGCCCGGTGCCCGGTGTTGGCAGCAGCTGTGGCATCGAGTGGAAATCGCCAGGCACGCATTTAGTCTTGTCTTTGTTTACACATTGTTTCACTTAGCCGGGAACTTTTAAATTCTAGTTTCATTACCTGAATATCAGACTATTTTTCTCATCTGATGTATGTAGTGTCTCATGACTGGAGTTTGCTTTGTCCTAGAGCACCTGTACTTGTATTGTTTCAAGCGCTATTTTGAAAACAGATGATGTATTTCTCCACTGAAAACACAATAAAAACGAACAGCGAAGGAGTTAGTGAAGGGATCTAAACCTGGCATTACCGGTGCGGATGTTCTACATTGTTCCGGAGGAGGGTGAAGCCACTGAGGAACGTTCTGACTTTATGAACTCTAGAATTCATGTTATACTATTAGGGGAAATTACGAAAAGGCCGAAACTTCAAGTCCATAAGGTAAAAATTGGAGTTTAAAAGTCTTAATGCAAAAGAAGGCAGGAAAGAAAGGGGGGGAGCTCACATAAAATATAGTATAAAAAGAATACAATCTAAGGTGGTGGAAATGAAACCAAATATATCTGTCACTGTGTATAATAATGGACCAAACTTCCTAACTAAAGGAGATGGTCAGATTCCATGGAAAAACCAGCTGCGTGCTGTTTTTTTAGTGTGTGTGTGTGTGTGTGTGTGTGTGTTTTAATGAGAGACACACCCAAAATGTAAGACATAAAAGAATGGAAAGAAAAAATACTGATGAAAAGAAGTTGTTACATAACAATATCATCCAAACAGATTTCAAAGCAAAAATAATTTCGAGGGACAAAAGGACCAGTGCATAAATGATAGAAGAAAAACACAGCAGGAAAATGGAGTGATTTAAAACTGGTTTGCATCTCATTAGCCTCAACATAAGGTAACAAAGATAAATAGAAATTGTCAGCGCCATAGAGGATTTTAAAACAATGCTTTCATTAATGGCATCAAAGTGACAAAAAGGGAAACGGTTTGGAGCTCAACCGTGGTTGGCAAACCTTTTCTATAGCGCCCGGCCAGAAAGTAAATACCTTGTGCTCTGTGAGGCCACTCGGTCTCAGTCTCAACTACTTGCCTGCTGCTGTGGGGGAAGGCAGCCCTGGACAGTATGAAGACAGGCGGCCAGGCTGGGTTTCTCCCGCTCCTGGCTGGAGACACCCTTACCTAGTGGACATTTATGGTAGTGCCTGCCACCCAACAATTAGAAGTGCATATTATTCTCAAACTAGGGGCCCAGAGCACGAATTCATGCACCTTGAAAGGAACTGTGGGCCATGAGGCTGCGGTGGGCACAGGGGCGGGTCTTGGCCCTTCTGGCTGCGGCCTCTGGTCTCCTTTCTGCTGGCAGCCCTGCTCCCGCTGCTGCCGCTGCTCCCACGCGCTGATGGCGCAGAGCGATTGGGGCTGCTGCCAGCAGTGGGTGCGAGTGGGGCCAGTGCCAAGCGATCAGGACTGGCACCGGGTGCCGGCAGCGGGTGTGAGCGCCGGGTGGGACCGCAGTGCGCAGGAGCAAAGCGTTTTCAGTAACCACCCCGATGACAGCGACCAGCACCCCGCCTTGGTCTGGTGCCCCTGCTCACCTGTTCCTTCCACCATCCCACCATGACCGACGCCCGCCATGTTCCATGCACACCCCCTGGTGGTCAGCACACGTCATAGCGACTGGTTGTTCGGCCGTTGGTCTATTTGCATATTAGGGTTTTATATATATAGATAAGCACTGGGCATGTGCAAAAGTTAACCCTGTGCTAGATCAGAAAGTAGGACAACATCTTTCAAAGTATCAGCTTCATAAAACTTGTTCTGTGATTCCAGAACAGAGTTAGAAGTCAGTAACAAGGGCACAGAGGACACTGTCCAGGAGGCACAACAAAGCTCCCGCCATGAAGAAAGAGGCCGAGGGATGGAGTCTCTTCATTGTGTCAAATAACGAACACAGGACGCTCAGCCGTGTTAGTAGTGAGGAAACTACAAACGAAGACGCAGAGGTATTTCTTAGAAATGAAGTTCACAGGGATCAGCGTGGCGAGGCTGAGGAGCGGTGGGGACACTGATACAGCGATGATGAGGGTGCACGTCGTTCTGATCCCTTTGGGAGACAGCTGGGTCTTGTCTGGTGCCCCTGACATGCCCACTCCCTGCGTTCCGTTTACCCTGCCAGCAGGTCTCTGCCTCCGGCTGTGGGGCCCTGAGGGGCTTCATCTAACTGGTCCCTTTCTCCTCGAGGCGGCCCTGTCCGGAACCCTACACACCCTCCGGTGTGCCATGTAAATGTCACAGCTCTCCCTCTGTGTCACGGTGTCAGACGTAGAGGGGGGACCGCCGCCTGAGGCACCAGGAGCGTCTGTAGCGTGTTCTGTAATAGTTAAAGCTGAGGTACCCCACAGATGCACACGGGCTGACACACAGGGTGTGGCATGCAGTCGACAATGGAAAGCGGCGAGATTGAATGGACCATAGTTACATGATCGACGTAGTTAGCTCATAATGTTGAGGGAAACAGGAAATTGCAGGAAAGCGTGTGGGTATAATTTACACGCGGTTTAACTCAGGGTCACAGAATGTGTGGTGTAGCTGTAGCTGCAAAGCAAGGGGATGCGAAACACAGCTCCGGCCCGGGTTCCCTCGGTGCGGGAGAGGGGGAGGCAGGGGTGCAGCTGTGAGCACGCAGCTAGACTGCAGTGCCCGCTCTCTTGGGGGCGGGGCGGTGAAATGGTGTTCGTTTTATCCTTAGTCTGAGTTACAAATGTGTTCATGTGTGTGAACTATTTCATAATTTATAAACCCAACTGATATCTTAAAAGTGATATCAGGCCCTAGCTGGTTTGGCTCAGTGGATAGAGCATCAGTCTGTGGACTGAAGAGTCCCGGGTTCGATTCCGGTCAAGGGCACATGCCTGGGTTGCGGGTTTAATCCCCAGTAGGGGGCGTGCAGGAGGCAGCCGATCAATGATTCTCTCTCATCATAGATGTTTCTATCTCTCCCTCCCTCTCCCTTCCTCTCTGAAATAAATAAGTATATATTTGTAAAAAAGTGCTATCCGTTAGGAATCGCATCTGGCTGGAAGCAGTAGCTGAGCACACTCGGCTTCCTTCTGCCTCGCACAGAGGGCGTGGTCAGCACTGACCGATGCCCCTCCTGGTCCCCACGGACCCGGCTTCCTCGATGTTCAGCCCCACCATCCTCAAGGTCACCCCGAGGTCACCTCAAGATGCAGGGTGATTGCAGGGCCACCATCACACTGCCACTTAAGGTAGGAAAAGGAGGGAGGGGCCCGGGCAAAGGTGCCCCTGCACACCGTCCTCCTTCCCTGGAGCGCCCCCGGAAGTTCCCACAGTGACGTCCCTCCCCTCTCGTGCCTGGGACGCAGTCCCAGAGCTGCGTCTGCTGCGGGGACCTCACTTCATCACCGCTCACCATCGTGCTGGGGAGAGGGCGGGCGGGGACTGCCAGGCAGGAGAGAGTGCCGGACACAGCGCCCACAGTTAGGCGCCCAGACTCTTCCACACCACGCACGGCCGTGGAAAGGCACCGGGGGCGGGCCTAGCGTGGCGGGGGGGCCGCAGCTTTAAATGCACACACGAGAAAATGCGGCCACCTGCCTGCATCACTAGTACAAGGAACACCGTGACCCAGGGCGAGAAGACAGGACACAGCAGGGAGTAGAGAGACAGCCGGTGAGCACGCAGTGAGAGGCCAGCGAGGGAGGCGCAGGCTGGCGAGTAGTGAGAGCCGGCCAGGCTGGGGCAGGGAGTGAAGACGGGACACAGACAGTCTCGGGAGCCGGCGGACAGAGCTGCGAGCACGGGGCAGGCCTGCACAGAACTGCGGGCCGCCGGGGCCAGCAGTCAGCACGCTCCGCGCGTGGACTCTCCCAGGAGAGCCGCCCGCCAGCGCGCACTCGCCACCGGGAGTCCGAGCAGCCCTGGTGGGAGCCGCGGGAGCGTGTGAAAACGAGCCGACCAAACCAGAGGAAACCGCAGGAACACAGACCTGGGAGGCGAGCCGACCAGTTCTTCTGCCCACGGCGGGTGATGTGCGCTCTGTCGCGCTTCCCGAGACAGACAGAGAAGACGCTTCCTGCGGGGCAGCGCTGCGCCCCGCACAGCCGAGCCAGAGCAGGGAGGTCTCGTAGAGAAAAGGGACGAGCCACGTCCACTTTGGAAAGTGGACGTGGACACCGAACCCGAACTGGACGTGCGTACACACACCACCGCCAGGGTGGATGGCCTGGAAGGCGAGGTGACTTAACCCCCGAAACGCTGGCCGTGGCGGCGGCCTCAGCGCCTCTGCTCAGGGCGCACTGCGTGTCCTCACCACCCGGCGAGGACTTAGCCCGTGCCCGTGACCTGAGAGTCCCAGTGTCGTCCGTGAGCACACTGTGGCAGTCGCACACCGCCAGTCCACACATTCCCCCTCTCACGATGGAGTGCCCTGCGGTGAACAGGAGTGAGCACCGACATGATCTGATTAACAGGGCAAGCTGGAGCCCTGGCTGGTTGGCTCAGTGGATAGAGCATTGCCTGCAGACTGAAGGGTCCTGTGTTCGATTCCGGTCAAGGGCACATGCCCTGGTTTTGGTCTCAATCCCCAGTGGGGGGTGTGCAGGAGGCAGCCGACCAGTGATCCTCTCATCATTGGTGTTTCTATCTCCCTCCCTCTCCCTTCCTCTCTGAAATCAATAAAAACATAAAAAACAAAACAAAAAACAAGCTGGAGAAGGATACCGTGGTACCATTTCATCAAAGTTTAAAAAAACTTAAAAAATGAAACGGTACTTTCCAGAGGTGCTTCATGTGTGTGTCCTATCTCAGTCAGACCTAAGTGTGAGTACACGAATGCACGTGTGGGAGCGTGCCCCACGCAGCGCCTCTTGCTCCCTGGTGGGCAAGAGAATGTCCTTCCCTCTCTCCCGGCGGGTCACGTCCTGCGTGACTCACGCCTGTGGGTGCCTGGAAGGCTTCCGACTATACCGAAGAGGGGCTGGGGGGCGTCAGACGCAGGTGGCTGACAGGAGGGGGAACTCGGGGATGGGCCTGGGCTGGGCACACCAAGCTGCTGGCGCCATTGGGAGAGGCCTGCCCACACGGTGAGGACATGGGCGTCCCCTCTCTCCTGGCTACATTAGGTCTTGTTCATCTTAAGGGAGGCGAACCTCACACACAAATGGAGAGAAAGGCACTGAACGCCAGCGCCCGCGAACCGTTTCCCCTCACGGAGCGGGTGGCGACGCATCCGAGCAGCTGAACAAACAGGAACGCAGTCCTGAGTGCGGCCCGGGGCCCAGGAGCCGGGCCTGACGTGGGAGCCGCGCCTCGCTCTCTCCACCAGGACACGTATCCTAACAGCTCCCCTCCTCCGCCTGGCCTCTCCACGGGGGAGGGTCTCCCACGCGGGGGGGGTGAGGGGGGCAGGCCTTTGCTTTTTGTCAACACCCCTGGACCCCCCTGAAACTGGCAAATGCTTTCAGGACGAAAGTGCTCGAAAGACCCTACCTTCAGGCCGGCGTGCAGAGGCGCGGGAGGAAGCCGGTTGAGCTGCTCTGATGCTGGCAGGACTCGTTCCTTGGCCGCAGGTCCTGGCCCCTGGGCTGCGGGCTGTGCTCTCGGGGAGTCCCAGGCCCCTGCCCCGCGGCCAGAGCGCCGCGCCCGCGTGCTGGAAACGCCTTTCTCTGCTTTTCCAGGCGCGGGTGTGGTCAGGCCCACCTGGCCCAGGGCGGCGGGGAGCGGGACTGGTCACACCTGCAGCACCTCCTGGCGCCGGGACGCTCGGGGCTCACGCAGCGCACCAGGCAGGACACGCTCCAGGGGCGAGGTCACGGGCATCGTCTGGCCACCAGTCTGCCCTCTGGCCCCAGGGGCTCAGTCTACGTCCATATCCCCCCCCCCCCACCACCCCAGGCTCCCCGGAGTCCCCTCCCAAACCCGCGTGGAAGTAACAGGAGGCAGGTGCGGCGGCACTGCGGTCGGGAGCGCTCCAGGTGGCGTGGCCGGGAGGGACCGCCTGGCCCCGCACAGGGTGGGCAGGCGTAGGTAGCGTGGCGTTCTGGGTCACAACCGCACACCCGTGGCTGGGACAGCACCCAGCCCGCCGGGTCCCAGGGCTCAGGAGCCTGCGCTCGGCGCACGGCAGGGCTGGGCCTTTCTGCAGCGCGAGGGCCGCTCCATCCGGCTCCGCTGGCCTCGGGGGCTCCTTCCGCTGCCGCCGGGCTTCTCCAGGCTCGTGCAGACTCAGCCGTTCTCCCGGGGCGCCCCCCCGAACCCCGCCCCGAATAACCACCAGGTCCTCACGCCTGGCCGGCGGTCCCACGGATACAGGCTGCTCCCATCCCAGAGGCGGGAGAGGGCAAAGTGTGGAATGGACGCCACGGTGTGTGTGCTCATTCGCTCAGGGTTGAAGAGTAGGTACATTTAACAACGTTGGCTCGTTTTCACCAAAGGGATGTCCGCGCAGCTAAAGCCCCTTCCTCCCGGCTCATTAGAACCACAGCGGCAGGTGGCCGGCACGCCCCCCACGCCCCCAGGGCTCCCGTGCCGTGTGAACTGCCGCTCTTTGGCGTGTGCTTCCGCCTGGCAGCATGACCCTCCGGCCACTCTGCTCTCTCCCCTGTCAGTCGCCTGGTGCCTTCCTCCCGGGGATGGGGTGCCGCTCTCCTCGCCCCCTCCCCTGCCAGCCCCGCCCCGTCCTGGAGACGTGGTTAGGCGGAGCGGGTTCAGCTGAAAGGCCAGGGACAGCCTCGCACGGCGGAGGTTGGTGCAGTTACTTTCCTTCGCGCCCAGCTTTGTTTCTGTGATATTAGCTGTTGCCATCGTTGTCCACGTGTTCGCTCTTTTCTTGGCACCTTCCGCCAATCCCGCGTTCGCCCCTCTGCCAACAACCTTCCCGTCTTCACGGTTCCAGCTGCTGGCTGCCCCCAGAGCCACGCGTGGCATTTTAGAATGAAAGTACTTTTCTTCCCTAGAATTCTGAAGGCTAAGTCCATTCTCCCAGCTTCCAGCCCGCAGCAGCTGCAACACATTCTGAGTCCCCACCCCTCCCCCCCCCCCCCCCCCCCCCAAGCTCTCCCCTCTGCGCCTCGGCCTTGTTCTGAAATGCGGTGCGTGTCTCGGTGCGTTTCCCCCCAGTGCTGGACTTTTACTTTATTAAAATTACAGTCGTTGCACGATCGTATTTATGTTGTGTCTCCCCTAAGTATTTACTGAGATCATTGGAGCGCGCCTGCTCGCCGGCTTTCACCGTCTCTGCCTTTGAACCCTCTGGGCGTGCGGAGCTGACCGGCCACCTCGCCTGACCTCCTTCCTCCGGTCCCCGGAGTTGGTCCTCCCTGCCTGCGGCCGCCGGCCCTCTGCTCCGGCTCCAGGCCCGAGCGCCTCCCGGCCCGAGCGCCTACCGGCCCGAGCGCCTCCCGCCTGAGCGCCTCCCGGCCTGAGCCTGCTCTCCTGGCCTTTCTCTCCCCGTTTGTCTTTTTGCTCTACGTTCAGGGCTCTCTCCCCAGCTCTCTTCCAACCTGAAGTGAGCCCGGGAGCTCATCCCAGAACCGCGGGCCCGGCCGGGGGGCAGGGAGTGAAGACAGCTAGCAGGTGGCCGCGGGTGGCTCTGGACGAGGCCGGCTTCGGCTCTGGCTCCCGGCTCTGGCTCCTGCTCCCGGCTGGGCCCAGGAGCGCGCTGGGCAGGGCTGCGGGTGGCCTTGCCCTGAGCTTGCTGGCGTTCGGAGGAGGAGCCAGGCCTCCCATGTCCCCTGTAAGAGAGCTCAGCGGCATCTGGGGAGCAGACTGGCCTGTGGTGTGAGCCGAGACCATTCCTGCTCGGGCCGCACCGCCCTTCCCGCCCGGCCCGGGAGCTCCGTGTCCCCCGCGGCTGACTCATGGCTTCTGCACGTTATCTGCTCAGGTTCCGGCTGACTCATGGCTTCAGCGCGTTATCTGCTCAGGTTCTGTTCTCCTCGTTAGGTTCCTGGCTCCTCCCAGGGAGGAGGGTGCTCCCTGGCAGCTTCATTGTGAGGGCTCCGAGCGGGGCCCTGGGCACGATGCTCCTCCACCCTTCACATGTAACTCCCCGCAGTCAGTGCTCACCCTTCACATGTAACTCCCCGCGGTTAGTGCTCACCCTTCACATGTAACTCCCCGCAGTCAGTGCTCACCCTTCACATGTAACTCCCCGCAGTCAGTGCTCACCCTTCACATGTAACTCCCACGGTCAGTGCTCACCCTTCACATGTAACTCCCACGGTCAGTGCTCACCCTTCACATGTAACTCCCCGCGGTCGGTGCTCACCCTTCACATGTAACTCCCCGCGGTCAGTGCTCACCCTTCACATGTAACTCCCCGCAGTCAGTGCTCACCCTTCACATGTAACTCCCCGTGGTCAGTGCTCACCCTTCACGTGTAACTCCCACGGTCAGTGCTCACCCTTCACATGTAACTCCCACGGTCAGTGCTCACCCTTCACATGTAACTCCCCGCAGTCAGTGCTCACCCTTCACATGTAACTCCCCGCGGTCGGTGCTCACCCTTCACATGTAACTCCCCGCAGTCAGTGCTCACCCTTCACATGTAACTCCCACGGTCAGTGCTCACCCTTCACATGTAACTCCCCGCAGTCAGTGCTCACCCTTCACATGTAACTCCCCGTGGTCAGTGCTCACCCTTCACATGTAACTCCCACGGTCAGTGCTCACCCTTCACATGTAACTCCCACGGTCGGTGCTCACCCTTCACATGTAACTCCCCGCGCTCAGTGCTCACCCTTCACATGTAACTCCCCGCGGTCGGTGCTCACCCTTCACATGTAACTCCCCGCGGTAGGTGCTCACCCTTCACATGTAACTCCCCGCGGTCAGTGCTCACCCTTCACATGTAACTCCCCGCGGTCAGTGCTCACCCTTCACATGTAACTCCCCGCGGTCAGTGCTCACCCTTCACATGTAACTCCCCGCGGTCAGTGCTCACCCTTCACATGTAACTCCCCGCGGTCGGTGCTCACCCTTCACATGTAACTCCCCGCGGTCGGTGCTCACCCTTCACATGTAACTCCCCGCGGTCAGTGCTCACCCTTCACATGTAACTCCCCGCGGTCGGTGCTCACCCTTCACATGTAACTCCCCGCGGTCAGTGCTCACCCTTCACATGTAACTCCCCGCGGTCGGTGCTCACCCTTCACATGTAACTCCCCGCGGTCGGTGCTCACCCTTCACATGTAACTCCCCGCGGTCAACGCTCACCCGCGGCCCGGCGCCGTGGCGAATGGGGGGAGAAAGGAGGAAGGAGAGTAAGTCTCCTGGAGAGGACGCTTCCCGCGTTGCGGTGCCTGCACCTGGGCCTCCTCTTAGTGTTGCGTTTATTCCTCCATCACTGGCCCCGCCTGCGCACACAGCCTCTGTTCCCACTCACCACACTGACGTCCTCACACCGACCGTGTCACAACCCCCGTGCAGGCGTGCACCCAGTCATGTCCCTGCGCTGGCGGACGGTTTCCCGTTTTCTCTGAGTGATGCTCACCTACATCACTTTACAGAAACGCTTGGCTCCTTCTGATTGTTTCTGCAGGACGGCAGCTGACACGGGACATTCCTGGGGAGGAGGGAGACAGCTGTGGACACAGAGGGACTTGTATCTTAGTCCTGGAGGCCCGGTGCACGAAACTGGGCACGGGTAGGGTCCCTAGGCCTGGCTGGTGATCAGGGCCGATCAGGTTTCCCCCCTCCCCGCCTCCTCCTTCCCTCGCTCCCTCAGCACCGCTGGTCACCCGCCATGTTCCCCGCCGCCCCCTGGTGGTCAGCACGTGTCATAGCGAGCGATTGAACTCCCGTTCTCCTGGTCGAACTCCCGAGGGGACACTCTGCAGATTAGCCCATTCGATAGATGAGATTGGCGTTGCTGCCAGCATCTTGATGGCTATCTTTAAACTTTGGGGGGACCACGGCCAGTTAACATCCCACCAGCAGTTTCTGAGAGTCCCTCATCCTGTTTGCCCTGTGACCGGCATCCAGCGCCTCTGCTGTCGGTCGGGGGAAGTGCCATGTTTCAGTTTGTGTCCTGTGGCCTTCGGAGCGTGGCGTTCCTCTCTCCCGTTCCGTGCCGTCTCCCACTGCGGTCCACTCTTTATCCTGAGTGACTTGGAGCGCAGGAACAGTGGGTGCAGGATAGTTTACCAGTGTTGTGTGCACCGTGACCGACCGGCCCTGAGAAACGCGGTGCTGTGGATTACGGGGCGCTCCCTGTCGTTTCCCGGGTCTCCCCCGGGGCGTGCGCCTGCCTCACGTGCTCTGAAGAGAAGGGCTCGGCCAGGGAGGGGTCGGGGCCCCGTGAGGCCGCAGGAGCGAGTCCCCGCCCCGCCAGCCCCCGCCAGCCGTGCCTGAGGCCTCCGCCCAGAGTGGGGGGAGAGCAGGGTCAGCGCAGGGCAGCGGGCAGACAGGCTCAGGGTGACGGTGACTCTGCAGGTGGGACTCCCCGTCCTGACTCCGGGGAAGCTGTTTCTCTTCCCCGTGCTGTCCCCGCGGCAGCGGCAGCCGAGCACAGCGGCTGCTTCAGGAGGGGTGCAGGGGCCTCTCCCCAGCAGCAAGGGCGTCTGCGCGACTCCGTGTGGGGAGACGGGGCGGGGGGCGCGGGTAGAGGGGGCCACAGAGAGTCCCGTGGCTCGGGTGCCACCCCACTGCTTCTGGAAAAGAACGGCGGGGTCCTGCCCTGGAGCCTGGCACTTGGAGGGTTCGCTCCGGCAGCGAGGAGGCGACGGGGCGGGATGCCCAGGCCCCGGCCGCACTGCCCCGCTGGCTGCGCCTCTGCAGCTCGGGCCCCCCCAGGCCCTGTCGGGCAGCCGGGCCTGTGTCACCCCAGTTCCTTCAGTAGAGGAGGGGATGCCACAGACACCGGGACGACCTGCAGGGGTGACATGAGAGCCCCTGACCAAATGAGTTTTAAGATAACGCGAGCGAAACCGTGTGAGGAGGTGGTTACATCTGAGCCCGCTGGAATGGCTCCCGCCCCCTCCACCGGGAGGCCCGGACACCAAGGGACCTGGCTGCACCGAGTGGCCTCTGAGACTCCCCGGTGGTTCTGAGCGGGGACCGGGCCGCCGCCATGGGGTGCGGGACCCCAGCTGCAGGAGTGGGGCCCCGGGGATCGAGGCGGAAAGGGGGCCTTCCTGGCCGTGTGGGCGCGCCCCGGACCTCCCGCTGGGACTGAGGTGCGTCTTCTCCTGCGACCCGTCCGCTGGGGACAGGCTCCGGCGCTGGGACACCACGGGGCTGGTTTTAATGTCGCTTCGGTGCAGCTCAGTGTCTGTGCGCGGCCCCAACCCTGGGGGCTGCCATCCTGAGAGAGGGGGTGGGACAGGGCCTGCCCCCCTGTGCTCCCTGCTCCCCCACCCCCACCGCTCCCCCTACCCCCGCCTGCTCCTCTGCCCCCACCTGCTCCCCCTGCTCCCCCTATTCCTCCTGCCCCCACCTGCTCCCCCTGCTCCTCTGCCCCCACCTGCTCCCCTACCCCCACCTGCTCCCCCTGCTCCTCTGCCCCCACCTGCTCCCCCTGCCCCCACCTGCTCCCCCTGTTCCTCCTGCCCCCACCTGCTCCCCCTGCCCCCACCTGCTCCCCCTGTTCCTCCTGCCCCCACCTGCTCCCCCCTGCTCCCCCTGTTCCTGCCCCCACCTGCTCCCCCTGCCCCCCCCATGCTCCCCCTGTTCCTCCTGCCCCCACCTGCTCCCCCCCCACCCCCCCCCTGCTCCCCCTGTTCCTCCTGCCCCCACCCCCTGCTCCCCCTGCCCCCACCTGCTCCCCCTGTTTCTCCTGCCCCCACCTGCTCCCCCTGCCCCCACATGCTCCCCCTGTTCCTCCTGCCCCCACCTGCTCCCCCTGCCCCCCAACCCCTCCTGGCCCCTCCTGGCCCCCCCCGCAGGGCCCCCCGCCCGGCTGCCCCTCCTTGCCCCCCCTGCAGGCCCCTCCTGGCCCCTCCTGCTCGGCTGCCCCTCCTGCGGCTGCTGGCCGGCTCTGCGGCAGACGGAGCAGCAGCTGCGCCACTGCCAGCGTGCGCTGCGCGGCCTCCTGCCTCCTGGGCTGCGACAGGCAGGCTTCCTCTGAAGGCAGGTCGCTCTTCACGCTTGCTGGGCTCCCGCTCCGGTAAGGCGGCGCCCTCGGCCGGCTCGCCTGCCCGCCCGCCCTCTGCCTTTGCTTTCAGCTGGTTGTAGGCGGAGGCCTCAGAGGGGGACGGGAGGGGACGCGAGCGGCTCAGGATGAGCGGGGCAGCAGGGCAGGTGGGGAGCTGGGCTCAGGGGCTGCTCAGCCATCCGGCAGCCGTGGTGCAAAAGGTCGCTTCCTGATGGAGAAGGCTGTCTTGTGGGGTGTTTGTGTGCACATGTATGTGCGTGTGTGCGTGCATGCGTGTACGTGTGTGCTGACTGGGCAGTGCAGGGGCAGCCTCGGGAAGGAGCAGCCAAGCTGTCCTAGGAGACCAGCTGGCTCACCGCTTCCTCCTTGTAAAGCGGGGGAACGAACGGCCGTCTCCTCATCACAGTGCACACGCCTGCACACACCTGCACACGCCTGCACACACCCACACACGCCCGCAGGAGGGACAGGAGGGCGGGCAGGCTCTGGGCCGGTGCGGCACCTGCATGTGGCCAGCAGCTGATGCTGCGGTGGGCTTGCGCCCCGAGGGGAGGGCGCTGGGCTCCGACAGTGCCAGGGACAGGGCAGCTGGGCTCCTGGCTCGGGGGGGGGGTGGTTAGAGGTGCCCGGCCTGGCGAGGAGGAGCGAGTGGGCGGAGTCCTGCGGTCCCCGGACAGGCTGGCAGCGCCGGGCCGTGCTGTGTGGCCCGGTGTTAGGAGAGGCGGCCCTGCGGTGGGAGTCCGCAGGGCTGGGGCCGGGCCTCCACGGGCTCTGGCTGTTCACCGCGCGGCTTCTGTTTCAGGGATAAACGCCCAAGCCCGGAGGCTGCAGCGGAGCCGCGCCAAGGGCACCCCAGCCTTGGCCTCGGGGGGCGCCCGGAGCCCCGCTGCACCCCTGCTTCGCCGCTCGGCCAGTGAGACCAGCCTGAGCCCCGCCGCCCAGGAGCCCGGCCAGGACGCCATGCGCTACTCCCTCTACGAGTCGCCCCACCTGCTGCTCCTGCAGGGCTACAGCCAGCAGCACGTGAGCCGCCCCGCCGCCCCCGCCCGCAGAGGCCCTGCCCGCCACCCCCGCAGCCCCTGAGCCACCCCCGCCCGCAGAGGCCCCGCCCGCCGCTCCCGCCGCTGCCAAGCGCTCGGTGACACGGGCTGGCAAAGCTGGACCAGCGGGGGGCTGGGCCCGCGTCTGGCCTCTCTCCTCTGCTCGGGCCCTCGCTGGGGTCTGGGGGCCACCACGCTGCTCTGGGGAAGCTCCTCCCGGGACAGGGTGGGTGCCTGTGTGGGGCCGGCGGGGCAGCAGCCAGTTAGGAAGGGGTGTCCCGGGCCGGGGGCCGGCGGACAGGCACGGTGCTTGCCTTCCAGGACAGCCTGGTGTACGTGCTGAACCGGGAGCGGCACACCGTGGGCCAGAGGACGCCCTCCAGCAAGCCCAGCATCAGCCTCTCGGCCCCCGATATCCTGCCCCTGCACTGCACCCTCCGCCGGCACCACCCCTCCGGCCGGGAGCAGGCGGGGGGCCTGCTGGTCCTGGAGCCCCTTCCCGGGGCGCCCGTCGCCGTCAACTTCTCGGAGGTGGGGGGCCGGACCGTGGTTCTGCGCCACGGGGACCTGCTGTCCCTGGGCCTCTACTACCTGCTGCTGTTCAAGGAGCCCGCACAGGCCCAGCCGCTGCCCGCGCCGGCCCTGGCCCGCCTGCAGGCCCTGCCCCACAGCTGCAGGATGTGCGGCGCCCAGCTCCGCGCCCCGGGCGACTCGCGGCCGCGGCAGCTGCGCCTGGAGTTCGAGCCCGACGTGGAGGACGCGCTGCTGCAGCGCATCATGACGCTGATCGAGCCGGGCGGCGAGGACCACAAGCTGACCCCCGCGTTCCTGCTCTGCCTCTGCGTCCAGCACTCCGCCACCCGCCTCCCGCCCGGCTCCTTCGGGCGGCTCCTGCTCAAGATCGCCAAGGCGATCCGCGAGACCGTCTGGGTCAGTCTCTTCTCGGCGGGGCAGCGAGGGGTCCCTGGGGGCTGTGGTCGCAGGGGGACATCCGAGTCCCGCCTCGGGCCTGCCCACACCTCCAGCCCGGGGCGCGCTGTGGCCCTGCACCCTCACGGGGTCGGCCGTGCTTCCTGGGCTTTGGCCCCGTGTCCTCCCCGGCCCCGCCCGGCCCCGCCACGTGCCCAGGAACAAGGTGCTGGGAGCCCCGAGCCTCTGTGTGGCCGGGGTGCCCGTGCTTCCTGCTGGGAGCAGGGTGAGCCCTGCTGACCCCACTGCAGGGCCTTTGGCAATGCGGTAGGCGGGGGGGGGGGGGGGGGGGGGGGGGGGGGAGGGGGGCAGGACCAGCTGGTCCCCTTCTGTACATGGAAACCTCCCCCGAGGGTGGTCCCTGGGCGGCGGCCCCTGAGCCTCCCAGGAAGTGCTGGCTGGGCCCCGCCCGGGATGTGCACACACAGTGCGAGCCCTCAGGCCCCTCCGCTGCGCATTCGCGCTGGGGCTGGCGTTACAGTCCGCGCTGCAGAGCCTCCTCCCGGCACGTGTGAGGTTTGCCGAGCTGCGCTGTCCTGAACCGGCCGGAGGCTATGGAGCTGGCGGCCGGGAGGCACTCCTTGGCGGGAAAGGCGAGGTCACGTTCAGTGACGGGGCGGGAAGGTGTGAGATCCTGTGGGAAACGCCTTCTCGGCGCAGAGCCGCCGTTGGAGCGCCGCCGCGTCTCCACACGGCCGGTCCCCGGCCGTACCCGGCGCTGGTTGCTCACGCTTGCTCTGTCCTTTGTGATCGCAGGAGAAAACCAAGGAGCTGGCGGAGAAGCAGGCGCCCCTGTAAGTACTTCCCTGCTGCCCCGCCGCCCCAGGCCGCCGGCTCCAGGTGGACCAGTGCGTCCAGCCGGCCCAGGGCCCAGCCGTGTGCTGGCACACGGTCCCCGCCCGAGTGGCATTTCTGCCCCTTACAGCTGACCTGACCTTACTGCAGTGAGGACCCGACACGTGTGCAGTGCGCACGTTGGCCACAGGCAGTGACGCACGGAGGCTCTGGTCTGCGGGTGGCGATGGGGACGTCGTGCTCACTGATGAGCCGCTTCCCGCGCCTCCCCCCGCCCCGCCCCCTTTCTGCTCTGAGTCAGGAGCTGGGCTCTCTAGACCAGCGGCCGCCAAACTTTCGGACCTCACGGACCACCAGTAGTCCACGGGCCACCAGCTGGTGACCGCTGGGTTAGACTCACGCGTGGAACCGGGCAGAGCTGGTCCTGCTGTGATTGGCTCATTTCGCTTCCGCCATGTCTTTGGGCCCCGCCTGCTGCGGAGTCCTGCAGGAGGCCCTTCTCTCGTGAAGGCGGAGTGACATCCCTGTCGCACGCACACCAGGCGCTCCCCCCCACCCCCGTCGCTGGCGCGGCGCCTGACCCCACACCTGACCCCACCGTGGTCTCTGTGGGCAGAGCCGCGGGGCACCCCTCTCGAGGTCTGGACTCAGTGCTTTTGGATACCCAGCAGTTCTAATTTGTGAGGAACAGTTCTCCAAAGTGGCCCCCGCACTGTACGACCCCCAGCAGCGCGCAGGCTCCCGCCCCGTCCTCGCCGGCACCTTCCCGCCCGTCTCGATGGCAGCCACCCTGACAGGCACTGGCCCCTGTGAGCACCCTTTCATGCCTGCCAGCGTCTGTGGGTCCTCCGGGGATCCGTGCACTCAGACCCTCGCCCGTCTTTGAGTTGGATGATTGGTTTCCCTGTGTGAGCTGCAGCGGCTCCTTTACACTCGGAGCGAGCCGTACCGACAGCTTTGCAAACACCTCCTCCCGTTCACGGGGCCCCTCCCGCGTGCCGGGCCTTGATGAGCAGTGGGATGGCCTGCTTGTCTGTTTTTGCTTTGGTTGCCACGCCTCTGGGGTCACAGCCATGACACCCATCCCACTGCGTGCTGCCCCCGCCTGTGCCCCCAGCGTCTGTGCCCTCGATGCTGACCTTGCTGGGATCGGCCCCGAAGTGCCGCTGGCCACACCTGGAGGCCTGGTCTCGGGCTGCCTGTGCCTCCGAGTTCTGGTGAAACGGAGGAGTGACTGAAGAGCCAGGTTAATCTTTTCCTAACGACACAGCTCCCGTGCCCGTGCGCACACGCGTACATCAGCTCAGCGTGAGGAGCACCAAGAGGGGAGGACCTGGCCCCGGACGGGCGGTGCATGCTGTGCCTGCTGCGCAGCGCGGACACGGAGACGCGCCGGAGCCAGGCCTTCCTCCCGGAGAGGTGCGGAGGCCCCGTGTGGACAGAGAGCACAAGAGTGGAGCGACGTCAGGAGAACAAGGCCCTGCCGCACAGGAGAGGGGGGCGCCGGGGGACAGAGAGCCTGGGGTCCCCGTGGCCACACCGCTGCTCAGCAGGGATGCCACTGAGCAGCCAGCCTGGCCCTCTGGGCACGCCTCGGCCTCGTTCTCCAGGACCCGGTCGCTGCGGGCGGTCAAAGACCCTCCCTGTCGTGCACGCACACATCTGCACACACTCCGACCCGCAGGGATGGGAAATGGCTTACTTACCAGCGTCCCTGCCCAGCGGCGGGGCCCCCGGCACTCCCTCCGCGGAGGCTGGCAGGCAGCCTGGCCGTCGCTGTCAGACGGGCGTGCATCTTCCTCTCGTTTCCCAGCCTCGCTCGCTCACTGACAGATCATAGTTCTTGCTAGCGTCCCACCGAAGGCGTGTCCCTGGGAGGGCGGTGCCCGCTAACTGCGTCTCTCCCACAGCCAGGAGCCCGTGACGGCGGCCGGCTCCTGCCTGGCCGGCCTGCTGCCCGAGCTGCGGCACGTGCTGCTGTGGATGGCCAACGCCGTGGAGCTCCTGTACTTCGTGCAGCAGCAGGGCCCTGTGTACATGCAGGGCCTGGAGCAGGGGCCCGGCACCACAGGTAGGCTGCGCGGGCGGCGGCGGCCGGGCCGTCTCGGGACACACAGATCTGTCGGGCTTCCCGAGCGCCAGTGGTGCTGGCGCTGGGGCTCCCTGGTGCCTGTCGCCCCGCGCACTGGCACCGTCTGTCTTCACGGCTGCCCTGCTGTTGTGTGGGGAGGCCTGGGGGACACAGGTCCCTGCGCGCGGCCCTCAGCAGCTCCAGAGAGAAGGCAGGAGCCCGCAGAGCCGTGTGGGCGCGTCGAGCTCAGAGTCTACCGCGGGGCCGAGGTGCTGAGAACACGGCGAGGGTGACCGGGAGGGCTCAGGGGAAGGTGGCCGCGGGCGGCGCCCCGAGGCCGCGTGGGATTTCACGGGTGTGTGTCTGACAAGGACTGTGCGGGGCCTGGGCCGGAGCCGAGCAGGAGCGCAGGACCGTCTGCAGTGGGACAGGGCTGACAGCGGGCCCCAGGGGCTGGGGCCGCAGACAGCGTGGACGGGCTGGTCTGCCCACAGCCTCTCCTCGGCCTTGGCAAAAACAAGGCTCGCGCCCTTCCCTGGCGTCGGGGACCTCGGCCTGTCCCGGCTGCACCACAACTGGAGGGGCCCCCGCAGGTGTGGCCCGGTGGCCCTGCATGTGGGGCCCGGGCTGCAGCCAGGAGGTGCCCTCGGGGCTGGGAGGGGACCAGGCAGGAGGACGGGGTTGGCCGGGGCTCCCGTGAACCGGGCCAGCCGGACACGGCACCGCGTCAGCGTGTGCTCAGCTGTGTCTCCCGAGAGGAAAGAACTGATCAAGTCCGCTGACTGGCTGCTGCCTCCGCCCGTTCCCCGTGGGTGGGGGCTGTGGGGGTGTCGGAGCTCCCAGCGCGGGGTGCTGCCCCGGGGTCCACGGGCTACTTCCTGGCCCCCTTTTGTGTGACGTGCACGCCTGCCCCGCCTGGCCTCCCACAAAGCCTCTGGCCACCTCCCTCAAAGCCTGCCGGTCCCCGCGAGGCCCCCCGCCCCCATGGGCCCTGCGGGGGAGGCTCCCCTGGACTCGGCCTTGGCCAGCGAGCGCCTGGACCCTGCCTGCTCCGTGCGGGAGCCCCGGGTTCTGGCTCCCCAGGAAGTCAGCTGGGCCCATGACTCAGGCTCCGTGTCCAGGGGCCAGTCGCCTGTGGAGCTGCAGTCTGGGCCCGGGCGGAGCGCTGTGCAGGCTCGTCCGGCGGATTCTCCTGGGAGGCTGCGGGGGACGGCCCTGCTTGCTTAGCTGCCCCTCCTGCCTCAGAGGAAGTTAGTTTTGGTCGGGGAGCCCGGATGTCGAGTAGCCCGGTGGATGCTGGGAGAGGGTCGCCTCTGTGCACCCCGGGGACCACGGGGGCTGGCGGGAAGCAGAGAGCTCAGAGGAAAAACAGCGTCACACAGAGGGCGCGGGCAAGGCGAGGCGGCCCCGGCCTCCGACCTCAGCGGAAACGCCTGTGGGGAGAACTCTGAGCAGGGACGTCCTGTCCTGGAGCTGGAAAGTCACCTTCGTTCCCACAGTCTGTGTCCAGAGCTCTCACCAGGAGCCCTCGTCCCTGCAGGCGCTAAGGGGGTGTCTGTGTTGCCCACTCAAATCCTCCGGGAAGTCTTTGCGGCTCTGCCCAGCGCCTGGAGATCTGGGGGGTCCTCAGGTGCGCAGAGGGGGGCCTCCGTCCTGGGCCTGGGGAACCAGCACGGGAGGGAGGGACGGAGGCCTGATCCTCAGAACAGCTCACAACGGCTCGAGGGGTGTGACGCCCCAGCAGAGCCCGCCGCACAGGCGCATGTTCAGATCTAAGTGGCGGGGGGGACACAGTGGCATCTGCGGGGAGCTGTCGTGTTGTGCTCAGGGGGTACCGCTGCCTCCTCCTCCCGCCGGAGCCCAGGCGCACGGGAGGGGTGGTCTGGCAGCGAGGCGGGCGCCCCGCGGGCTCGAGTGGCTGTGGAACACGTCTGGTCTGCGGGTGCTCGGGCAGGGCCGCTGCGCGTCTGAGGCCTGAGCCTCCGGAGGAACGCACACGGCAGCCGGCAGCTCTTAGAGCCTCTGCTGCCCCAGATGCGGGCCCCTCGCGCTGCCTGGGAAGCTGAGGGAGCACCCAGACCCCGTCAGGTCCCCAATGAGACTGGAAGGCCCGGCTCTGGGGAGACCCCTGGGGCAGGCGGCTCCTGGGGTGAGCCAGGGGCAGGAGGCCTAGACTCGAAGAGGAAGGGCCACAAACAGCAAGACAGCGTGACAGCCGCGTGTCCAGGTGTGGGTGGGCGCGGGCCGGTGCTCCTGGGAGGCCCGCTGCGAGGGGAGCCCCCCGTGGTAACGGCCGTGTGTCCCGCAGGCTCCACGGAGTCCGTGTTCTCCTCCGCACTCGCGGCCAGCGAGGAGGCCATGGCGGAGCTGGAGGAGGTGGTCCTGTATGCCTTCCAGCAGTGCGTGTACTACGTCTCCAAGGTGCGCCCCGCCGCTCCTCAGGGGAGCCGCCCGCTGTCCCCCCTCACTGTCCCCGCCTCCCTTCCTCCTCCCCCTCCAGACGCTCAGGGCGTCTGCGGCCCTTTGCGGGGTCGTCACTGAACCTTTCACAGGAGCTGGTACCGAGCCCCCAGAGGCCCCGGCAGCTCTTGTGGGCGCCCTGGGGACACCGCACACACCCCACCCAGGCCTGCGCCCCAGGCCCTGCCAACGCTGCTGTGTCTTCTCCCCCCAGTCCCTGTACGTCTGCCTCCCGGCCCTGCTGGAGTGCCCCCCTTTCCAGACGGAGCCCCGGGAGAGCTGGTGCCAGGCCCCCCAGCTGCCCGAGGAGCTGCGCCGCGTCGTGTCCATTTACCAGGCCGCGCTGGACCTCCTGCGGCAGGCCCAGGTGCACCCCGAGATTGTGTCCCAGGTGCTGGCCTACCTCTTCTTCTTCTCCAGCACTCTGCTCTTCAACCAGCTCCTGGACAAGGGTGAGCTGGGCGGCTGCGCTCCTGCGAAACACGCGTCCTCCTGGAGGCGGCAGGCCCAGCCCTTGAGAGGCGTCCTGACCCTGGGTCTGCGCCAGCGCGCAGGGGTTCTGCAGGGAGAGGCCCGGGGAGCAGGGAATGCCACACAGCCTGTCTTGTAGGGGCAGGCGCTCTGTCAGTGTCTGCATGGGGCCCCCGAGGCCTCTCCTGGTTCCCTGTGTCCCAGCAGCCCCCCAGCCCCTGGAAAATAGGAGGGAACAGGCTGAGAGAAGTGAAGTAATCTTGGCTCCACCGCCCTGCCCCCCAAAGTCCTCATTGTAGACATTCCCAGAGACTCAGGGGCGCTGTGGGCACGGGGACATGAACAGGGACAAGCCCCAGCACTTGGGGTCACTGTCGTGGGCTTCCCAGGCTCAGCGGGGTCAGGGCAGGGCCTGGGTGGGAGCACGGGGCTCAATGTAGATGTGGACCGCATCCCTTCAATGACTGTCATAGCCCCGCCTCCGTCTTCACCCCCCACCTCCCATGCTCACCCCACCCCTTCCAGAGAGGGGCCCACCGCAGGCAGGTGCCTTAGAGCCCATGTGGGTCTCACTTCTGTCCTCTGAGGCCCGGGGGGTGGGGGGGCGGCCAGGCACAGGGGACCAGCTGGGGCGGGCGGGCAGCCGGGCCTCACTCCTGCTCTCCCTCCCAGGCCCCTCTCTGAGCTGCTTCCACTGGCCCCGAGGCGTGCAGGCCTGTGCCCGCCTGCAGCAGCTCCTGGACTGGACCAGGGGCGCGGGCTTCGGGGAGGCCGGGGAGCACTTCTTCCGGAAGCTCTCCTGCACCCTCAACCTGCTGGCCACTCCCCGCGCCCAGCTCATCCAGGTAGGCGAGTGTGGAGAGAGGCAGCGCGTCAGTGGGTGGGTGGGCACGGCCGTGTGTTGTCACTGAGTCACCAGCCCGCGGACCAGGCAGCGAGGGGGCGGGGGGGTCGGGGGCGCGTGGCCTTCTGGGCCTGAGAACTTGCAGAGCTGTTCCCGTCCCACAGCCGCCCTGTGAGCAGGACAGCGGCCCCAAATGTCTGTGGGCGGGGTCTGACTAGTGACCCCACATGGCCTGGGGCTCTGCAGAGGGGACTGACGCTAAGGACCCCAAGCGGGAGAGTGCCCTGGGTTAGCCGTGTCAGCCATCGGAGAGACAGGACAGAGGAAAACAGGGACTTGCCCTGCGTGCTGGCTCCGGAGCTGGAGGCAGGGCCCCGGGCGAGGGCTGCAGTGCTTCCCAGAGCTGGGGAGGGCCGTGCCCTGCAGGCTCTGCTTTCTGACTGCCTCCCTGCGGCCTCCGGAGGGAACGCAGCCCTGCCGGCCTGGGTGTGAGCGCAGAGTGACCCCCAGAAGTGTAAGAGTGGACGTTCCTGTGGCTTTACCGGCAACGGAGTGGTCACTGTTACACCCCTCCCCCTCCTCCCTCACCAGCTGCCAACAACTGTCACAGACACCCACGAAGCCAGACAGTGGTGCTCCCTGCCTGCCTGGCAGCACCCTACACGCCCCCGGAGTGACCGTGAGCGTGTGCACAGGGCCGTCTGAGGGGGAATGTTTGAACCAAGGCGGTATTGTGGCTACTTGCCATCTCCAGGCCGAGCCCTGAGCTGCCTCAGCACAGCATGATGTGCGTGCGGGGACAGTGGGCACGTCAGTTTGGTATAAAAATGGAGCAATCCACTTCTTCCCAAAGATAAGACCTAGAAGCCTCCTCAAGAGGCACCACCCCACGGCTGTGAGTAGGGGCATAGCTGCGCCTATGGAGCACCTGCAGAGTGTGGGGCGGGCATGCCACACAGAGCCTCTGTTTAAAGGCCCAGAAAGCCCGGAGCCACGGGGACTGAGGAGTAGCATTTCCACAGGGAGAACCACAAGCTGTTCTGCTGGTGTTTTCCTCGGGGGCATTTGCCTCAGCAGGGACCAGGGTCTGTGTGAGATAAGAAATCTAGGCTTCGTCCAGATGGGGCCAGAGCTGGGGAGGAGATCAGAGCAGCCTGGCTGTCCTACAGGCTGGGAGACAAACGTGAGACCCTGGAGGAGCCTGAAAGGATCGGTGCTTTCCCCCTCATGACATTTGACACAATTGTGAAGCTCCAGGGTGTGGGATGGGAAGGGCTTTAAAACAGCAAGAACTCTGAAAAGCCACGTGGGACTGGTGGTAGTTTGACCTCCACTGGGCCAGGGTGATCAGTGACAATGAAGATGCACAAACCAAACTGGCGGGTGCAGTTAAAGCAGTGCCAACAGGCAAAAATATAGCCTTAAGGATCTATGTCAGAAAACAGGGAAGGCTGGGTGATAACCATGAAGCAAGAAACAAATCAAACCCAGAGCAAGTAGAAGGGAATCACAGAGAGCCAAAATCAGCGAAACAGTAACAAACACGTAAGAGTAAAAAGCAAAAAGCCACGCGCAGCGTGCGGGAGAGAGCGGTGTGCCGGTCACCGCCCCGAGCAGGGGCGTCACTGCAGGCCACCTCCCCGCGCAGGGCCGACGGAGGAGGGAGAAGCAGAGCCGAGGAGGGAGCACATGCTGTGGTTCCCACGGTGCAGGGCTCGAGACCTAGGACGGAGCCCGCCCTGCGAGATGGCGCTGGTGGCTGCAGGTGCTGGGTATGCAGTGTGCACGGTGCCCCTCCTGGCCCGGCCGCCCGCCGTGCACCTGGTGAGCAGTCGCTGAGCTGCGCTTGGTGTGTGCATTGTTCCAGGGTGTGCTGTCCTTCGGTACAGAATGCACAGAGAAGCGGCAGCAGGGTGCCAGCTCTCCGCCCCCTTCGTCCCCTTCCCGCACCCGGTGTTGGCTTCCTCTGGCAGAGACTGTTCACCCCTGGGGCCTTTAAAACCAGGGGCGTCCAGGCCAGGGACCAGGGTCTCTCCTGACAAGGGCCTTCCTAGAGCGAGCGCCCACGAGTGCTGGGGCCCCGCACCGGCCCCCGTGGCTCAGCGTCCTCCGAGCAGGAGGTGCCGGCTCTGCAGCAGAGGCTGCGGATATGGCTGATCTGAGTGGGCCTGGTGGCCACATCTGTGCTTCTCTGGCTGCAAGGCAGGTGCCAGCAGCCACGCCACAGCAGGAGGGGCGGCGGCAGAGGTGGGCGTGAGGTCGGAGAGATGGGTCGGCTGGCAGGCCTGTGCAGGGCCAGGTGGCACAAGTGTCAGGCTCTGTGGGCCACATACACTGAAGTCCAAGTTACTAGCTTTTAAGCCCTTTAGAAATGTGGAAACCACTCGCAGCTTGAGGGCTGTACACAAGAGCCTCGGGCCCCCATTGCCAGACGGTTCAGGGAGAAGAAAACCTTGGAAAAGCCACTCATGTCCTCACAAGAAACGCGGCAGCACAGCTAACACGGACAGGGCTCTGTGAGAAAGACAGTAAGGAGGACCCTTGGAAAGTAAAGTCTTAGCAGCAGAGTTGGAAGATGAAGTTGAGGAAATCACCAGGAAAGTAGAGCAGGGAGCTGGAAGCGGGGCGCTCGGTGCCCGCAGCGGAGAAACAGCCCAGGGTGGCGGGGATTCTCGGAGCTGGGAAACCAGCAAGAACCACCGTGGCCAACTGCTGCCTGAGCTGGTGTGTGGCCCGGGGTGTCAGCAGAGGACAGCGTGGACACTGGATGACCACAGCCTGGGCCTCTTGATGTTGGCAGTAAAACAGCGAGAGAGCAAGCAAGGAAGGAAGGCAAAGGCAAGGCCCGACGTTCCAACAGCAGGAGCCCAGGAGGAGGGAGAGAACTGGCCCAGGAGCAAACACAGAGCAGCCTCGCACCGGCCCACGTGGCCCCACGCATGGAGCCAGAACAGCGGACAGAGGAACCGCCAGCTTTGGGGAGGAACGCCAGGCACACCCAGTGGCACTGCCTGTGACCCCGGGCGGACCTCGCGTGCACAGGGCCGGAGGCCTGGTGCTGCTGGGGACACGGCCTTTGCCCTGTGCTTCTGAGCACGCAGAGGCAGACATCCCTGGGGTGGGCCCTGTGGTGCCTGTGCTGTCCGGGCCCTGACCTTGAGCGCCTACCTCCTTATCCCTTAGATGAGCTGGGCAAGCCTGCAGGCCGCATTCCCTGCCCTGAGCCCCGCGCAGCTGCACCGGCTCCTCACTCAGTACCAGCTGGCCTCGGCCATGGGCCCCATGAGCGTCTGGGAGCCGGGTGCCCAGGACCGCCCCGAGGCCTTCAACTCAGGTGAGCCCCTCCTTGTCAGGACCGCTGGGGGCGGGCCCTCCCGGGGGCCTTCCCTGGAGGAGCCCGCAGAGCATCTGGCGCCGCCGCCCCGGGCTGTCTTCCTCCTCGGTGCCCTGCCCTGTCCCACCGCCCCCCCCCTCCCCGGGGACCTCCACAGCTGGGGGTCAAGGAGCCCACAGCCCATGGCCAAGTTATAAACTCCAAGCTCAGGCCAAAGGTACCCCTGCCCCTCCTGGAGCCTGAGGGTGGGCCTCACCCAGTGCCCAGCCCACCAGGAAGAGAGCAGCTCACATGCTGGGCACCACTGCACCACCCATGGAACACTCCCGATCACGCATGTTCACACACACAGCGCACATATGGACGCACCTATGTGTATTTTTATAGATTAGACATCACAGACATGCACTCATTAGCATCATCTGTGTCATAACAAGGATGGAAGGAAGGACGGTGGAGGACCCGACACAGTGGGGCACGCGCCCCGCTTACCTCGGGTGGGCGTGGAGGCGGAGACCCTCTCCGAGCAGGGCTGCCGGCTCCCTGGGAAGCGTGTGTCCCATTTCTGGGTCACGGCCGAGGCCCGTGTTGGGAGCAGAGCCTTCCTGCTGGAAGGGGCTCGTGTTCAAGTCCAGACCAGCGTGCAAAGGGGCCGTCTCGGTCCCGGTGCCGTGGGCCGGGAGGCCGGGAGGAGCAGGTGTCAGCCGGGGCTGCAGACGTGTAGGCGGATGCTCAGCTCTTGGAGGGGGCTGGTGGGGTGCAGGCTGAGGGTGTGGCCAAAGCTCCAGGGGGCGGGGCCTTGTTCATCCTGGGTGGTCACTGGGATCCAGAGGAACCAGAGTGCAGTTTGGGTGGTCACCCTGCCCCGGGCCCCTCCCCGCGGTCCCCGCCCCCATGTGGGGAGGCGGCGGCCCCCGCGCTGAGGCATCGGTGCTCTCCCCGCAGAGGACGTGCTGGAGTCCTACGAGAACCCCCCGCCCATCGTCCTGCCGAGCGAGGGCTTCCAGGTGGACCTGGAGGCGGACTGCCCGGACGACAGCATCTACCAGCACCTTCTCTACGTGCGCCACTTCCTGTGGGGCCTGCGGAGCAAGCCCAGCGCCGGCGGGGGCGCCCCCCAGCCCCAGGTCCTCGAGGTACCACCAGCTGCCGGTCCGGGTCCGAGGCTGCGGCTTTGACGGGGGTGGACGCGGGGCGAGAAGCGGGAGGGAGCTGGGCCCCTTGGTTTTCCCTCCAGGACAGGAGCTTGGTGCCTGAGCTGTCTCTCTCCTCCAGGGCCCGCACCCCCCCACCCCTGAGGGGCACCCCGAGGGCCAGAGCTGCCCCGTGGCTGCCAGGGCCCCTGGCAGGGAAGCACGTGAAGCCGGCCCAGCGCACCCTCCTCCCTCGGCCGGGGCTCCCCGCACACAGGGTCCTCCAGGAAGGCCACGGGGCCGCGGGAACCACGGGGGCCCCCAGGCTGGGCCCCCGCACACAGACTCCTCCTGCCTGCTCACGCCTCCCGGCACCCCACTCGAGCCCCCTGGCCCTGACTGGCCCCACCCTGGCGGCCCCCATGGGAAGGCGCGCTCAGAAGGGAGGAGGCCCGGACCGGGCGGCCCGCGGGGGGCGACGCCGGAAGGTGAGAGCGCGGCACCTGCACTCGCAGGCTCTGCTGCGCCCGCAGGGAGCCCCCGCCCCCTGTCCCGTCCTGGCTTTTCGGCTCCTCCACGGGCGCTGCAGCCCTGGCCTCGGCGGCCGCAGGCCTCACCTGCCCCGTTGCTTGTCCAGCAGGAGACGGCGTGGCCCCCGAGGACGAGCCCCCGCCGGCCCCCTCCAGCCGCAGCTCCAGCGCCGACGACTTCTGCTCCGTCTTCCAGCTGGAGCTGGAGCGAGGCCCCTCGGGGCTGGGGATGGGCCTGATCGACGGGATGGTGAGTGGCCCCGGGCCTCTGTCCGGCCTGGCGGGCATCTCCGCGGAACACGGGCAGGGAGGGGCCTGTCGTCGCCTGTCCTCCGGCCTGGCCTGGCCCTGAGGGCCGGGACGGGGCCCAGGGCTGTCCGCAGACAGCGATGACCTGGCCGGGCCTCCCGAGGGTGGGCTGCGGTGGCCGTCGCGGGCCCCGCTTGCCCGCCGGAGCTGAGGCCTCTGCTCCCGCAGCACACGCCCCTGGGCGCGCCCGGCCTCTACATCCAGACGCTGCTCCCGGGCAGCCCCGCGGCCGCGGACGGCCGGCTGTCGCTGGGGGACCGCATCCTGGAGGTGAACGGCAGCAGCCTGACGGGCGTCAGCTACCTGAGGTACCACGCCCCGCACACCGGGGGCGGGAGCCACGGGCCAGGGCCTCCTGCAGCCCGAGTCCGCTCATCACCCCACCTCAGGGACGGGCGCGGGGAGGCGCCGCCCCGCCCGCCCTCCTCTCACCCGACTGGCAGCCGCCGGCCGCCAGGGCCGAGCCCGGGTGGGGTGGGCAGCACAGGCCGCGGGCCGGGCCCTCGCACCCGCGCACTGGGCCCCTGCGGTGAGGCTGGGGCCTCCCCGGCACCCAGGAGGCTCGCGCCCTCCCCTGAGCCCGCTCGGCTGTCACCCCTCCGCTCCAGGGCCGTGGACCTGATCCGCCACGGCGGGAAGAAGATGCGGTTCCTGGTGGCCAAGTGCGACGCGGACACGGCCCAGAAGGTCCGCTTCCGCTCGCCCCCTCCCTAGGCCGGCGGCGGGGCTGAGTGCGTATTTACACGGCGGGGCCGCGGCGCCACAGAGCTTTACGGTCGGAGCTTTACGGAGACGTTCAATAAACGAGCTTTCTTATTCTCGGAGAGCAGCGGTGCGTGGGGTCAGGGCGGTGGGGTCAGGGCGGTGCGTGGGGTCAGGGCGGTGCGTGCGTGGTGCGTGGGGTCAGGGTCGGGGGTGTGCGTGGGGGTCGGCGTGGTGCGTGGGGTGGGTCGGCGTGTGTGTGGGGGGGTCGGCGTGGTGCGTGGGGTCGGCGGTGTGCGTGGGGTCGGCGTGGTGCGTGGGGTCAGGGGCTGCGGGGAGGCCCGCCCGCTCAGGAGGCCCGGGAGACGGGCCGGCCATGGCAGGTGGTTTTGACCGAGGCCGCCCTCCGCGCTGCCCAGGCGCAGGAGCGGCCGGAGAAGGCTGCAGCCTCCGCGTGCACGTGGCGCCAGGGAATCGCGCCCCCACCGTCCCCACCAAGGGCCCCCCTGGCGCGCGGCTCCGGCGGCTCGGGCCTCACGCCAGGCTCTGACCTGCAGCCCCGGGCGCCCACCTGCCCCTCCCGCCCCCTGACGGAGGCGCAGGCCGGGGCCGGGGCCGGGGCCGGGGTGGGGAGTGGCGGCCACAGTGGCTCCCGCGCGCGGCCGGGCGTCTTGAGCAGGTGCAGCCCCGGGAGCCCGCGGACGGGGACAGGCCCTGGGGACGAGGGGCCCGGCCAGTCCGCTGCAGACGCCTGGCCAGGGGTTTGGTGGAGGCCCCCGCCCCCCGCCGGGAAGGAGACGTGGGCGAGCCCCCAGCGGGCCCCACGCCGCCCCTGGCGGGCCCCGGGATCCCTGCCTGAGGGATCAGTGTATTTAAAAACGCTTTTAATACGTGGCTGACCCCGAACGGAGCTCCGAGAGGCTGGCGGATTACTGGGGGGCAGGCGGGCTGGGGTCCGCCCCGTCCTGGGGGAGCCGGTGTCCTGGGCGCGCCCACCTGCGCATCCCGAAAGCGCCCTGAGGCCGGACACCAGGAAGGAGGCGAGGCGAGGCGAGGCGGCCCCCGGCCCCCGGCCCCCGGCCCGCTTCTGCCTCCGGGTCCGCAGCCGTTTTAGGCGCACGGGGCGGCGGGGCGGACCGGCCGGGGCCGGGCCTGGGGCGGAGCCTGCCGCGGGGGCGGGCGCGGCCCGGGCTCCGCGGCAGCAGCGCCACCTCGTGGCCTGGGAGCGGACCTACAAGCCGAGCCTCCAACCGAATGGAACAGTCGGGAGTCGCTGGGGCCGGGGCGGGCCGTCCCCTGACCCGCCACGCCCAGCGAGTCTCCCCGGGGCAACCCGGGTTTGCTGAGCCCAGGTCCGGGGCCGGTGCCGTCCCTGGGAGCCGGGCGTGGGCGCCTGCCAGGGGGGCCTGCCCTCCCAGCCGCAGGAGATGCGCCCACCCCAGGCCCCCGGCCCCCGGCCCCCCCGAAGACGCGCCCCCCTCCCCGGCAGCTGCCACGGTGGTTCCCACGTGCCCTTCCAGGCTGCGTGTCCGTGAGCTTTCCTCCTGGGCCGCCCGCCCACGGCCACTGGGTGGGAGGGAGTGTCCCTCCAGGCCAGGGCCATGTCCAGGCCGCTCTCCAGTAGCCCGAGGCGCCCACAGGGCAGCAGCTGCCCGGCTGCGGAAGGGGGTGGGGTGGGAGGGCGTGTACCCCGCCCTCCCCGGGGCAGGGGGAGCCCAGGGAACAGCCTCTTGTCCACACAGTGACTTCCAGCGGGTTTATTGGGGCTGAATGTCCTGCAGCTCCCGCCGGCCCCAGGGCCTAGCGCCACGTCAGGACGTCCCGCCGAGCTCAGCATGGTCCCGCGGGAGAGGGTCGGACCAACACCCACAGGTGAGACCGTGGCAGCCCACCCCATGGCGGGGCCGGGCCCACGGGCTTCCTCCTGGGCTCAGGCCCTCCTGGTTCCTCCTCACCATGAGGCCCTGGCTCGCCCGAGTACCAGGCTCCATCCGAATCTGCGGCCCGGCTGGCATCAGCCTGGTCGCTGCCCCTCAGCCCGGCAGGAGGCCCGCCTCCTTCTCCACCAGCCGGCTGACCGTGCGCAGGGCCAGCGGCAGCGCCGTGTTGGTGTCGCGGTGGTAGCGGGGCGCGGCCACCTCCACGCTGGGCGTGAGCACAAACTGGGCCACGCTGGGCATCTTCAGCAGGTTCAGCAGCTCGGTGGCCCGCGTGCCGATGGCTCTCTCATCCTCCTGACAGCGCAGGGAGCCCGCAGCCGGGCTCTGGGCCAGGGTCCTCATCTTGGACAGGAACAGAGAGACCCTGGGGACGAGGGGCCGGCCAGTCAGCTGCAGGGGCCCGGTCTCATGGAAGGGCCCGGTCAGCGGAGGCACCCGCTGGAGAGGGGAGGTGGCAGTGCCCAGTCCACGCCGCCGGGACGCAGCCAGACCCCCAGGTGCTGAGCTGTGCCATGGTCCCAAGCCACTTTCCTTTCTTCCCCGGAGCGGCCGGTCCCTCTCCCTCCCCCGCTTCCACGTACCTGGGGATCAGGTCTTGGCTGCGGGAGGCCAGCTTGGTCAGCGTGGTCATAAGCGCAGTGACGAGCTGCGGGGGACACTGGGGGAGGGTGGCCGAGGGGCGGGACTGGGTGACCTCGAACAGCAGGGCCTCCAGGGCTTCGAAGAACTTGTTAATCTGGTCCACGGTGCAGCGCCGGTCCCAGCTCACCGCCAGGTACTCGCCGACGGCCCACACCTGCGGGGAGAGCGCCTCAGCCCCTGCCAGGCCCACCGTGCCAGGGGGGGACAGCCGGTGGCCTTACCACGGAGGTGAGCACGCTCCCGCCGCTGCGGAGGCCGCCCCCGCTGCCCACGAACTCCAGCAGCTCCTTCGCCAGCTCCACCACCAGGCAGGGCCTCCGCTGGCACAGGCCCAGGAACTGGGCGCTCAGCACCCTGCACGGCACAGGACTCCGTGGCTGCAGACGCCGTGCGCAGCCCCAGCCACAGCCCACCCAGGGCAGCCGGGAGCTGGGCGGGACAGTTGGGACACAGAGCAGTTCTGGTCCCTAAAGAACCTCTCGCCCCCTGGGGAGGAGCCGGGACAGCTCTGTCCTCGGTCCTCTGAGTGGAGTGCAAGGGTCAGGCCTCCAGAAAGGGGGACAGACGGTGTGGGAGGCGGGAGGGCCTGGGGGCACCCGGATGTGAGACGGAGGGGTTTGGGGCGCCGAGGCCGGGCCGGGGTGGCAGTGCTGCAGCAGCCGGAGGGGAAGGGGACGTGTCGGGCCAGTGGGACCGGGAGGGTGGAGCCGTGTGGCTGCAGGAAGACTCACTGGTGCACACGGGCCTCGTAGCCTGGCACCGGGTAAAGCGAGTCGCTTCTCTCCAGCAGCAGCCGTGCCAGCTGGTTGGTCAGGGCCCCGTCAGCGAACTGAGGTGGGAGAGCGAGAGGCAGACTCAGCCCCGTTCGCGAACACCTGCTGCTGCTCTCGGCTCTGTCCCGGGTCCCGGCCGGGGGCCACTCGCCAGCCCCGTCCAGGAGGGGACGGCCGGCCGGGCGAAGGGACAGGGCCTGGGTGGGGCTGGAGCGGCCTCTGGCTGATCCTCGATCCCTGCTGCCGGCGGGCCCTCCGCGTGGGAGTGAGGCCGGGCAGCGGGGCCTGGGCAGGGGCTCACCTGGGTCACCGCCGAGAAGAAGGCCCGCAGCAGGGTGGGCACCGCCTGGGCGCACTGCAGCACCCGGGCGCAGCTGGCCATGGGCTGCAGCAGCGGGTGGAGTGGCGCCAGCCTGGGGACAGGGCACAGCCACTGAGTGCCCGCCCAGGCCCCACCGCCTGGTGCCCAGGGACACGCTCTGAACACGGGAGCCCGTGTGAACCCCCGGCCGGTGCTGCGGGAAGGCAGGGGTCTGGGTGCGTGGACCAAGTTCTGAAACCACTCGCACGGCTCATCGGGAGGTCGCCCGTCACCACGCCTGCTGTGCCCCGAGCTCCGCCCTGGCACCTGCGCTCCTTGGGACGGCCCTGCCCCTGGGACCCGGGAAGCTGGTGTCTGGGGTGAGGCGGCCTTGGGCTCCTCGCCTGGGCGCTAAGCCTCAGTTTCTCCATCTGTATAATGGCGTCACCAGAGTGCCCACCGCGTGGGGTCGCAGAACTGGCGCCATGCGCGTAACAGAACCCAGCTGGGGCCTCGTGGCTGCCGCCTGGTGAGGGCGACGGCAGCGCTCTCCACGCCGGCCCCAGGGCTCCCAGCCCGAGGGCCCTACCTCTCGGGGGCCCCGCTGGCCTCTGAGCGCAGCAGGTGCTGGAGGAGGCCCTGGAGCTGCGGGTCCTGGGAGGCGTCGGGGCAGCTGGTGGTCCTGAGGGAGGCGTCCCAGAGCGGCCTCTCGGACGCAGCCGGTGACAACCTGAGGGGACAGATGCCCGAGGCGGGTTCAGGGGTGGCTCTGGGCACAGGCCCACCAGGCTGGACTTGGACCCCCCGTCACGGGCACCCACTGGCCAGGGAGAAACACAGATGCCACTGTGACATCACAGCGCCCCGACCCAGTGAGGAGCCTTGGGGTGACGAGAAAGAGCTGGGGGACCCAGCACCTGTGGGGGGGCTGCCAGGAGCAAGAGGCGCTCTGCATGGGAGGCGGCTCAGTCAGGGCAGAGCAGCGGGCGGCAGGGGGAGGGGCCTGTGCTGGGGGGCAGGGGGGAGGGGGGCAGGGGAGGGGCCGGGCCCGCGGAGGGAGCAGGCTCACCGGAGCTGCAGGTCCAGGGCCGCGGTCAGACACGGCAGGTCCAGCAGCGCGTGCAGCAGCTCCACGGCCGTGCTGGCGTCCACCAGCGAGGGCAGGAGCGCCACGAACTCGGAGGTGAGGGGCGGGCTGTTCCAGGCCAGGAGCTGAGGGGCGGGCAGGGCAGCTCAGCGGGGGCAGCAGCCGTGCCCTTGGCACTGCTGTCATGGGCGCTGTGCCGGGCCCCCCGTTCTCACTTCACTGGGATCCGGCGTCTGAAAATACTCCCATATTTTTTCACTATTCTCTTTGCTTCTGCATTCACTTTTGGACCAACAACCAAATATCCACGTGTCACACACCAAAAGCCAACGGCACCAGAGGGCTGGACCCCGGGCAAGGCTGTGGGGGTGCCGGGCTCTGGGCAGATTCTACGAAAACTAAACCCGCCGGGCCTTCCCTTCCCGAGGGGGGCCAACAGGCTCCGCCCCATGTGAGGCCGTTCACCTGCAAGGCCCTGACACCCGGCGCCCACACCCGCCCTCCGCCCTGCATTCCAGGCCTCCGGCCCCGAGGCCCTAGGACAGGGGGGCCTGGGACACTGTGCCCCACCCCCACCCCGCCTCGGCACCGCTCCCCCCGCCCCAGCACCCCGCCCTGCCCCGCACGTGCCTTGAGGAGGCTGGGGAAGCTCCGTCGGAGGAGGCTGAGGTTGCGGCCGAGCAGGGGCAGGCTGTCCCTGCAGAACTGGACGAACTCGAAGGCCAGCATCGGGCTGTGGAAGTGCTCGGCCGGGACCCTGCTGAACACGTGCTGGCACACGGCCTCCGCGTCCACGGCGGCGGCCTCCCCTGCAAGCATGGGGTCAGAGCGGCCAGGAAGGCTGCCACTCCCGCCGCTGCTCCTTCCAGAGACCCCCTGAGCCGCCAGAGGGCCGGCCGCACCCCCTGGAAGCTGAGGCCTCCAACCGCGGTAACATTGAACTCGCTACATAAGCCCCTTTACACCCACCCCATCGTGCTAACCGGCCATCACAGCGATGCACCCACGGGCGGAGGGGAGCGAAGGGGGAGCCCACCGCCCTGCCCTGACCTGCACTTTCTTTTTCTAAATCCTCATCTGAGGACATTTTCCCATTGATTTTTAGGGAGAGTGAGAGAGGACAGAGAGAAACATCGATTGGTGGCCTCCTGCATGAGCCCTGACTAGGGCCTGGGCCAGGAAGGAGCCCACAACCGAGGTCCACGCCCTTTACTGGAATCGAACCCGGGACCCTTTGGTCCACAGGCCGACGCTCTATCCACTGAGCACACCGGACAGGGCCCAACCTGCACTTCCTCCCGTGAGCCGGGCAGCCTTGCCCGTGAGGACCCCCAGCTCACCGTGGCTGAGGAAGAACTGGGCGAGGGGCAGCAGCACCCGCACGCAGGCGGGGTCCCCGCACAGCCGCGCCTGCAGCGCCTTCAGGCAGGAGAGGGTGCGGTACAGGAAGGAGGGGTCCTGCCTGCAGAGCACGTCCAGCACCAGCACGGCCTCCACCAGGCACTGCGGGGACCAGGCCACCGTCAGAGGGAGGAGGGGAGCTCCCCCCCCGCCGCCACGCCTGCCCCGGCCGCCGGCACTCACGGCTTTCTGCAGGTCCGAGTCCGCCCTCCGCAGGGCTCCTGGGGAGGGAGAAAGCGGCTGGCCTTTGCACCAGCATCGAGCGGCCCAACAGGAGGTGTATGTGTCCCAGAAGCTCAGGGAGCGGGCGGGGGACCCCACTGGGAGTGGGGGGGCAGGCAGAGCTCGGCAGAGAGCCACCCCAGGGGAGGTGTGATGGGTGCTGGGGACGCAGCCTGAGAGCCTGGGCCCGGGTCTGTCCAGGGCTGAGCCCCGGGGTTCATGCCCCCCGAGAACACAGCTGCTGGGCCCGGCCTCCTGTGAGCCCACGGTAGGGCCTGGCGGGGGGACAGCACCCCAACTCACGCCGGTTGCTCTGCTCGATGAGGCGCTGGCAGTACTCGAAGGCCTTCTCCCGCAGGCGCTCGGGCGGCAGCAGGCGGCCGGCGGAGGAGGCAGCCGACAGCACGGACAGGGTGGAGCCCTCCTGCTCCGACCTGTCATCTGGAGAGAGGACCGTGGCGCTCAGGGGGCCGAAGCCCAGGACACCGGAGCTCCCGGTGCCCGGGGACAGCCACGCCGCCTGCCCCTCCCCGGGTCCCTCAGTGCAGAGGCCCCTGCCCTGGGAAGCCCGAGCTGAGCTGCTCATGGCGGAGGAGAAAGGGCCCCGTGCGGAGCCTGCAGGACCTGCCCCAACGACCTCTACTGCTCTGGCGCCAACGAGGCTCGGCCCCAGTGGCCAGTCCCCGGGGCGTGCAGGTCCCACCTGTGTCCGGGGCGCCCGGGCCTCCGGGGCCGCTGAGCTGCAGCCAGGCCCGCAGCATGGAGAAGGCCTGCACGTTCAGCCATTGGTCCTCCGTGAAGCGCTGGGCCGTGGACAGCACCGTGAAGAAGTCCGTGGCCACGGCCCCATCGACCTCGGTGACAGGACCCGGCTGCGGGCGCGAGGGAGGGTGGGGGCGCTGAGGTGGCGCACCCCTCCTGTGCGGTGCATACCCGCCGGCTTGGAGCCAGGAACACGGCCTCCATCAGGCACGTGACCCTCACCAGCAGGTCCAGGCCTCCATGACCCCCCGCTCTCCCCACCCCACCACGTGGAGCCAGGGAAGGTGGAGGACAGGAAGGCAGGGGACCCTGCGGGCAAGGCTGGCGAGGTGGCCTGGGACCCTGGGGACGGGAGGCTCAGACCCTGCACTCACCTGCCGGGCCCGGGGCGTGAAGAAGCCCCCAGTGGAGGGGGGCAGCCCCTGCGGGACGCTGGCGTAGCGCAGCCAGTCCACCAGCCTCTTGTGGAGCAGGTTGGCCTGGTCTGCAGGGGCGGGGACAAGGCGAGGGGAGCAGGTGAAACCCACTCGGGCCGCACGGGCACTGCTAGTCTTGCTGGAAGACAAGCAGCCCCGACAGCCACTCAGACCCAGCGACCCGCCCCACCTCCCTCCCGCCTCTGCTCATCCCTGTATCTCTGTTCTGGGCGGGGGGGGGGGGGGGGGGGGGGGGGGGGGGGGGGGGGGGGGTGCGGAGAGGGCCCAGAAGTTGCTTCTCCGGGAAGGCGTACCTTCATGGAAGCTGCCTGGGGCCAGGCTGGCGACCTTGGACACGACTGGGAGGAGGGGCCTCAGACTCGGCCCCTCGGGCTGCCGGCTCTCGAGGACTTGGAAGACACGCCGGCCCACGTTGCTGAGCTGCTCTCTGTCGCCCTGCCAATCAAACCAGGGGAGCGTGAGGGCCCAGCGCCATCTGGAAAGGGGACCGTCCACCCCGCAGGCGGCCACTCGGTCAGCGTCATCGCCGGGAGCCGCCTCTCCAGGACTCTTCACGTCACCACGGCAGCCCTGGCCCGAGTCAGCCTCCACCACGTCCCGGCACTCCCCATCTGGGGACCCGGGAGAGGGACACGGAGACGGGGAACTGGGGAGGCAGGGGCAGGCGTGTCTGTCGGTTGAGCATCCACGCGCGGCCCCCCAAGGCCCAGAAAGATCAGTGAACGGAGGGGAACCCCAGCAGAGTCCACCCGCATGGGGACTGCTCATCGGCCCGCTGCTCCCCGGGCCCAGGGCCACCAAGGGCGGCGGTCAGCCTGGCCGTGAGCCAGCTACCTGGGCCAGGAGCACCGAGGCCACCAGGCTCAGCTGCCGCGGGCTCTGGACGTGGTCGCAGGACAGGCTCAGGCCCAGGCAGGGCGACGTCTCCCGCAGGATGGCGGCGCAGAGCAGCTGCAGCGGCTCGGGGCGCGCGGGCGGGCACAGGGCGGTCTGCAGCAGGTCCACGCACTCCTTCTCCAGCCTGCGGCGGCCGGACACAGCGGGCGGCGGGTCACGCCACGGGCAGTGGGTCACACCGTGGCCAGAGCACGGCCCCCCCCCCCCCCCCGCCCCAAGGGGCCCGGGGCAGGTGGAGAGGACTTTACATGTGAGGCCCCCAGCGCTGGTGTAAGTGCACAGACTCAAGCGCCACAGTTGGCGCCCCCGCCGGGCGCGCCCCGAGGGGAGCACTCACTTCCTGCCGTACTTGGTGGCCGAGACGATGAGGAAGAGCCTGCGCAGGGCGTCCACGGCCTCGGACCCCGGCTCCTCCTTCCGCAGCAGCGCGCTGACCCGGGCACAGAACTGCCGCAGCTCCTCGTCCCGGACCTCCCTGCGCAGGCGGACGCGTCAGCACCTGCACGAGCCCTGGCCCGGGGCCCTGCCGAGTGACACCCCGCCCGGGACGCAGGCCGGGGTCACGGGCAGAGGGCTTCCCCATCCACACGCCGCTCCTGACACACTGGCTGGCTGGGTCCCCGCCCGGTTCCTCTCCCCGGACTCAGCCGTCCAAGGGCCACTCCCGCCCCCGCTGGACGGGGCTGTCGGGGCACCTGCACCCCCGGTTCCCATGACAACAACCCTTATTGGCAGAGACGCCACACGTTCCCGTGCTGTTCTCCCAGGAGCAGAAGAACGCAGACTGAGTTTAGGAGTCAAACGTAAGAGAGATTTAATCTGAAATAAATTGCTTTTCAAAAGGTTCCTTCAACGAGACTGGAACTGCGGGGACCGAGAGTTAAGTGTCATATAGTAAAGGGCAGTACTGGATACGCCGTAAGGTAAGCCTGTTATCGCTCCCGGCTCTAATATTTAACTTGCTCATTAACTAAAAAATATATACGTATTGAGCATTGCCAACAGGCAAGACATGTGGGAGTTCCCACTCGGCCCACAAAGCAAGAAGCAGCATGCCGCCTTCCCGTGTGCCCGCCCGGGCCGTGGCGGAGGCCCCCTCTGTGCACTTGGACCAGCCAGGTTTGAGCCCAGGAACCCTGAGCCGCGAGACAGGGCGTCCCAGTGAGACTGACAAGGTTTGGTGAACATCCGAAGGTGGGGCCTGGCTCGGTCCCCGTATTCCCTGTTCTTACCTGATGGCTGCAGACCAACCCGCGGGTTCCCTCCCCTCAGCTCCCTCCAGGGCCCCGGGTCCAGGAGCTTCTAGGCAAGGAGCCCGCGGGGAAGCTGCCTGGCTGGTGGTGATGGTAACGGTGAGTTCCAGAATGGCGGCACATCTCGTCCCACACCATCCTTTCCCCGGTCTCTGGGTCACAGGACCCTTCCCAGGCCAGGCTGCCCAAGCCCTCCCACGGCTCCCTCCGCTTCCAGCCCAACTCCAGACGCCAAGGCTCAGGGCCCTGGGACCCCGACTCCCCCAGGAGCAGCGCCTTTCCTCTAGCTTCTGGCCCTTCGCACAGGCCCTCACCCCACACTCACGCTGCGCTGCTGGCCCCTGACCTTGCTGCGCACGCCCCTCCCTCCCCACCTGAGCCCACCGCCTTCACCTCTCCTCCAGCTTACCAGAGGTGTTTCTGATAACGTTTTCCACCCTTGCTTTCCATCTCTGAAAATTCTGGAAACGAAAATTCACTCGGGAGCCTAACTGCAAACCTTAGCGATATAAAGTGCTATCAAAACCCACAGGCGCCCTGGCCGGTGTGGCTCAGTGGATAGAGCCTCGCCTGGGGACTGAAGGGTCCCAGGCTCCATTCTGGTCAAGGCCACGTGCCTGGGTTGTGGGCCCGACCCCCAGTGTGGGGCGTGCAGGAGGCAGCCGATCAGTGATTCTCATCAGACAGTTCTCTCTCCCTTCCTCTCTGAAATCAGTAAAAAATACGTTAACCCCCCACAGGCTTCACTGAAGTAAAACCCACCTGGTGGTTTAACCGCCCCCCACGCCGTCCTCCCGAGACTGTAACTCCGACATTTTCGCGATGGCTTGAAGCGTCCACTGCCCTCCAGCCCGCTGCCCCGCGGGGCGGTAGGCACTCAAACAGCGAGGCGTCTGCCTTTCACCCACGCGGGGCCCCGGGTGGGAGGTGCGCCGGGAGGACACCGGGCTGAGTGGGCGCACCCCGTCCTGTCTCTCGGGAAGACTTTGGGGTGAAACGCTCGGGTGGGACACCCGTTTTCAGGGAGCCAGCCCCCAAGTCCACGTGCACGGGGTTGGGACCCGGGACCTGACCTCTGTCCATCTCGTGTCCAGGCTCCGGGGCCGCTGGGAGGCGGTGCGGCCAGCCCCCGCCCCCAACCTTCCCGGGCTGTGGGCAGAGAAGGGTCCCCTCCTCCAGCCGCCCCCGGCGCAGGCTCCGGCCCCATCCTTCCCACGGCGGCCAGCGCCCCCTCGCTCCGCTAAACGTCGCGGGCCGGCGGCGCGGTGGCCGCGGGTTGAGTGCCGCCGCCGGCTTTCTCCCAGCACCGGTTAGCGGGGCCGGGGCCCGCGGGAGGGCGCCTTCCCAGGGGACAGGCCCATGGCCCCGGCCTCGGACGGCGCCACACTCCGGGGCTGCGCGCTCGACCCTGGGGCAGCCGACACACCGCGGGCAGCTTCCGGCCGCGCGCCCGCCTCTGCCGGCCCCTCCGGGGGTCCCGTCCGCCCGGCCTCCGGCCGAGCAGCCGGCGGGGCGGCCCCGCCGCGTCCCCCTCATCCTCCCGCCGGCTCAGGCCGCCCCCCCCGCGACCCGCCCGGGCCTGGCGGGCGTGGCCTCCCGTCCCCGAGGGAGAGGCGCGGGCACCTGGCCTGGCGGAGCAGGCCCTCCGGCCCCGCCGCGAACATCCCGCCGCCGCCCGGCGCCGCGGCCGCTCGCCACCCCACCGGCCGGGCCCGCAGTCCCGCCGGCTTCCGGGCGGCGTCACGTGCTACGTCACGTGAAGAGGCGGACGGGCCGCTGGCCAATGGGCTTTGGCGGAGCTTCGCGGGGCGGGGCCTGTGCGCCTGGCCGCGGGTCCTGGTTGGTTCGTGGGCGCCGTCGATCCGGGGTCCCCGGCACCGCGGCACTCGGAACCTCGGCAAGCCCCCGGGACCCCGGGACTCCGGCACCCCGGAGCCCCCCCGGACCCCCGGCGCCCCGGCACCCCGGCACCCCGGGACCCCGGCTCCGCCCCCCGGCGGCCCCCGGCACCCCGCGGGCACCCCGGCGTCCCCGGGCGACCGGCGCCCCGGCCCCCGGCACCCCCGGCACCCCACCCCCGGCACCCCGGCGTCCCCGGCACCCCCGGCACCCCGGCACCCCCGGCACCCCGGCACCCCCGGCACCCCGGCACCCCGGCACCCCGGCACCCCCGGCGCCCCCGGCACCCCGGGACTCCGGCACCCCCGGCACCCCGGCACCCCGGCACCCCGGCGTCCCCGGCACCCCGGCACCCCGGCACCCCGGCGCCCCGGCGCCCCGCACGCTGCACTGACGGCCCCGGTGGGCCCGGGTCCCCAATGCGGGTGGTTCCGAGAACACGGAGCCGCGTTGCGGGTCGAGTGCCCAGCGGGACCTGGGAACGTCCACAAACGCCGCGGCGCGGGTGGTGCGGGCGGAGGCGGGCTCCCCAACGCCGCCGCCTCCAGCACCGCCCCTGCGGCCTCCGCTCCAGACGCCGCCGGCCGGGAGGCCCGTCCCGTCCCCGAGCCGTGCCGGCCACAGCGCTGCCCCCTGCGGGCCGGGCGGGCCGGGCGGGCCGGGCAGAGGCTGCGGGTCGGAGGAGCGGGCGTCGGCGGCCGGGCCGGGCCCGTGTGGAGCGGCGGCCAGGGTCGAGGAAGTGACGGCCACGAAGACGGGACCAAATGGCGGACGCACGGGCGGCCCGGGTGAAAGCCGGGGAGACGCAGGGCAGGCGGGCAGTGCGCTCCCCCGGGCCGGGCGCTCCCCCGCGGGAACTCTGGACTCTGGTTCTGAGGTGCCCGCCTGGGGCCCAAGTGCAGATGAGGCGGCGGGAGGTGCTGCTGAGGCCGAGTGCTCCGCCCAGGGAGGCGGGGAGGGGGTGGGGGCTCACCCAGGCCCAGGGGCACCCCAGGAGGTGTCCTCGCCATCTTTGGGAGGAAGGACTGCCGGGAGCCGGCCAAGTGGCTGAGGGCGGCGGTGACAGCCTGTGCGGAGGAGGCTGTGCTGAGCACCCAGGAGCTGTTTGTGACTCACTAACCTGGAGGGGCCTGCAGGGAGCCCCCCCCCACCAAGGTGAATGGTGCACGAGGCGGCCTGCAGGGACTCCCCCCCCCCCCCCACCAAGGTGAATGGTGCACGAGGCGGCCTGCAGGGAGCCCCCCCCCCACCAAGGTGAATGGTGCACGAGGCGGCCTGCAGGGAGCCCCCCCCCACCAAGGTGAATGGTGCACGAGGCGGCCTGCAGGGAGCCCCCCCCTAAGGTGAATGGTGCACGAGGCGGCCTGCAGGGAGCCCCCCCCCAAGGTGAATGGTGCACGAGGCGGCCTGCAGGGAGCCCCCCCCCAAGGTGAATGGTGCACGAGGCGGCCTGCAGGGAGCCCCCCCCACAAAGGTGAATGGTGCACGAGGCGGCCTGCAGGGAGCCCCCCCCCCCAAGGTGAATGGTGCACGAGGCGGCCTGCAGGGAGCCCCCCCCAAGGTGAATGGTGCACGAGGCGGCCTGCAGGGAGCCCCCCCCCAAAGGTGAATGGTGCACGAGGCGGCCTGCAGGGAGCCCCCCCCCCCCAAGGTGAATGGTGCACGAGGCGGCCTGCAGGGAGCCCCCCCCCCCAAGGTGAATGGTGCACGAGGCGGCCTGCAGGGAGCCCCCCCCCACCAAGGTGAATGGTGCACGAGGCGGCCTGCAGGGAGCCCCCCCCCCAAGGTGAATGGTGCACGAGGCGGCCTGCAGGGAGCCCCCCCCCCCCCAAGGTGAATGGTGCACGAGGCGGCCTGCAGGGAGCAGCCCCCCCCAAGGTGAATGGTGCACGAGGCGGCCTGCAGGGAGACCCCCCCCCACCAAGGTGAATGGTGCACGAGGCGGCCTGCAGGGAGCCCCCCCCCCCCAAGGTGAATGGTGCACGAGGCCCTGCAGGGAGCCCCCCCCCAAGGTGAATGGTGCACGAGGCGGCCTGCAGGGAGCCCCCCCCCCCCCAAGGTGAATGGTGCACGAGGCGGCCTGCAGGGAGCCCCCCCCCCAAGGTGAATGGTGCACGAGGCGGCCTGCAGGGAGCCCCCCCCCCAAGGTGAATGGTGCACGAGGCGGCCTGCAGGGAGCCCCCCCCCCCAAGGTGAATGGTGCACGAGGCGGCCTGCAGGGAGCCCCCCCCCCCAAGGTGAATGGTGCACGAGGCGGCCTGCAGGGAGCCCCCCGCCAAGGTGAATGGTGCACGAGGTGGCCTGCAGGGACTCCCCCCCCCCCCCCACCAAGGTGAATGGTGCACGAGGTGGCCTGCAGGGAGCCCCCCCCTCACCAAGGTGAATGGTGCACGAGGCGGCCTGCAGGGAGCCCCCCCCACCAAGGTGAATGGTGCACGAGGCGGCCTGCAGGGAGCCCCCCCCCCCCCCAAGGTGAATGGTGCACGAGGCGGCCTGCAGGGAGCCCCCCCCCCAAGGTGAATGGTGCATGAGGCGGCCGGCGCAGCACGTTCTGAGATCCGGGTGCCCATCTGCAGGCTCCAGGCCCCGCTGGACGGCACCCAAGCCGGTCTGACCGCAGAGCCCATGCCCGCCGCTCAGCACCCGAGCAAGCAGGCCCGGCGACTACACGCAGAGGCGGGAGGTCGCAGCTCGGTGCTGGCAGCAGCCACGCCGCGCAGGCCGGCCTCGGGCAGGCGCAGGGCCCACGGAGCCGCTGTGGGGAGGCTCCCGGTTCACCCACGTCCCTGGAGCTGCAGAGACGGCCCCTCAGGGAACTCACGGGGCTGGGGGCACCTCCCAGACCGTGTCCTTCGCCAGTTTGCTTCTTCCTGGGAGCAGCCGCCAGGGCAGGGGAGGCAGCAGGTCACCCAGTCAGGGCCCTCGGGTCGGGAGCCGCGGGCCACCTGCCCACCCATCTGTCCCTCAGTGGCCACTCACCAAGGACCACACCAGGGCCAGTGTCGCTTCTTTAATATATAACTTTATTTCTGGTTATAGAAACAAATGCTAAGAGGAGAAACAGGACTTCCCCATCCACATACAATTTAATAGATAAAAGAACAGTTACAATAAATGAAAAACGAAATGTAGAAATTTTAAACTTTGTTATAGCTTTAAAACATTAATGTTTGATACAATTAGAAATCACATTCATTTCTCAAACTTTAAAAAAAAAGTATGGCTCCTTTTTAAAAAAGTACTGTATCCCATTAGAAATGGAGAGGCAGGCAGGCCGCCAGCCGCAGGGTCCCTCCCAGGCGCCTGGCTCCCGCCACCACGGCGGGGCGTCCGAGCTGCCCTGGGCTTCCCAGACCAGACTTCACTCACGGGCGGGGGCATCGCCACGTGACCTCCACTTCACCCCAGGCCTAGGCCTTAATTTCCACCTTGTAGGAAACCACTGCTTTTAAAGCACTGATTATTAAACATGTAAAAATACTTTAGACAGCCACTGTAGAAACACACGCTCACACACACACACACCAGCCCTAACAGCGCCCGCCCCGCCCCCCAATTATCTTTACAGAATCATCCGTCAGATAAAAAAATCTCAGTATTGGGTTCAACGTGCCCAGCTGCTGGGTCAGAACTCGGCGGATCTGAGTGAGACCCTGGGACCCTGTCCCCATCTCCCGTCCTCCCCGCCGCCCGTCCTGTTAGAACGTGAGCCCAGTAAACTCGGGACCAGGAGAAGGGAGAGCTAAGCTTAACAGGTTTGATTTTAAAAACTCATTTTTACTGATTAAAAAAGATCTGGGCCAGGTGACCCAGCCTTAGAGGCGAAGAGCTTACGAGGCTGCGGGCTGTTTCACACTCTTTAGGCCGCAAGGGAGAATCCATTTGTCACAGACCTGCTCCAGCTCGGGCACAGGCAGGGCACGCTCCTGGGGACACAGCTCAGCAAGAAAGCTCTTAGGTTACAGCGTGGACCCACGTTAGCCAGGACGGCCCATGTCTCCCCGGGGGTCCCTCGGGCCCCGCCTCCCTGACTTGCCTTTTTGTTTCTGACGCAGAGTAAATGTCTGGATGAATCAAACTAGCGAGCTGCAGAGGAGGCCGGGGACAAGGGTGAGCCGGCACCTCCGCATCCTCTTCCCTCTGCTGCCGGGCCGAGGTGACCGCGGCTTCCCACTGCCCTGGAGGCGCTGGCGCAGGGACCGAGTGCGGCCGCGGGGCTGTGCGCCGGCATCGCACACGAACCTGCGTGAAGAACCGTGCTTGCGGCTCCCCCTGGCCAGGCGTCGCTTCCCGTGTCTCAGCTGCTACAGGGGAGCAGCAGGCGCAGGGAGCCACGGGTCCTGGGAGTGGTGTCCCCGGGGCTCCCTCACCCTCTTCTAAAATAACGAGCAGCCAAAAGTCACTGGGTGCCCCCCGGGTCGCGAAGAGATTTCACTTCTGTCCGGCGTGGAGTGCAGACCTGCAGGCGTTCCAGCTGGCAGAGTGTGAGCCGGGCCTCCATGTGTCCACCTGCGGGGCCTCCTGCCACTCAGCAGCGGGCGAGGCTCCCGGCCAGGCCCTGCAGGCAGAGGCGGGCACCCCCACCGGCCTGAGCTAGCTCCGCCACAGCTGCCGCCGCGCTTACAGGAGGCGTGTCACCCAGAGCAGTGGGCCCTGCTGACCTCTCCCGTCTGATGACCTCAGACCCCAGGACCTTCTCACTGCTCCGGGGAACCCGCTCAGCTGGCTCCTGGCCCCCCACGCGGACCTCCTGGCTGACGTGGCCCTCAGGCTGTGGGTGGGCGGCCCCCCAGCAGCAGGCGGAGCTGCGGCCCAGCCAGGGAGAGGGGGGCTGAGGCCAGGGCAGAAAGGATGACCCTCAGCAAGGACACGCCCCAACAGGCCGCGAAGCCAGCGGGGTGAACAGCTCAGCAGGTGACCTTTTTCCTTTTTAACTTAAGAGTCGAAATATTTTCCCTTATCAGTCAAATGGGCCTATTTCTCATTTCCGTTCCGAGGAAGTGCTCGGGGTGACCCCCAAATTCTTTGAAGCAGCTGTAATGAGTCGGGCGACAGGGACAGAGGGAGCAGCGGTGCTGGAGGGGCGGTGATGCCTGGGCCTCACGCCCCAGCGCCCGCACAGCCGGCGGCCTGGACCAGGGCCGAGGGGATGCACTGCCACCACCCGCAGGGGCCGCCGCAGACCCTCCCTCGGGCCCCAGGTAGCAGCTTTGGTGAGAGGAGAGGCCGGCGGCCAAGTCTCGCCCAAACCCGGGGCTGAGCACGGGCAAGCTGCGCCCAGATGGAGGCCCTGACGTGGGAGCCAGGCCTGGAGAACGAGACCGTCACGACGGGAATTTGCAAAACACAGGGACCAACCGGAGAGACAGACACGCAGCGAGGGCGGTGGGCTGCGTCCTCCCTCGCCTGAGCCCTGCGGGCCTGTCTGCCGGCCCCCGCCTGCCGTAGCAGCACGTTGCGTGAGTAATTGTCCTTAGTGGAGCGTGACTTCCGGGCAGAGGCATCGCGAAGGGGCTGCAAGGACACTCGTGGGCCCGGCGGAGCCACGGAGCGGTGCAGGCGCGTCCGGTCCCGCCTGCGCAGCCACGAGGGACGGGCTGCGGCGGCACCGGCTCTCCCCGGCAGAGCCTCTGATCATTTAGGTAACTTATTCTAGAACGAGTATTGCGCTGCCGTCCAGCATCGAGACAGAGGCAGCGTGCGTGCACTGCACCCCGAAGCCCGTCTTGGGGAAAAAGCTGTGTTCTGGGGGTTGGGGGTTCAGAGGCCAATGTGGGTGTGATCCCCGAGACGGTGACGTCCCTCAAGGGCAAAGCAGGGCTGAGGCTTGGGGGGGGAGACGGCGCAGCTGGCGGCCTCCTGCACCGACAGCTCCGGGAGCCCCACCCCCGCCGCCGCGTCCTCCCACCCAACAGCATCCCGTGCTGGTGAGGCCTGCGCTCCGTCTGTCAGGTGAGAGCCCACCCCCAGCCCAGGAGCCTTCCCGCCTGGGCCTGAGGGACCGGCGAGGGGTGTCTGGCAGCGCGCCCCCTGGAGGCGGAGACCTGCGTAGAGGAAGCAGCAGTGTCGCTGAGCGATGCCCGGGCCTCACACGCTCCCGGGCCGGGGCCACGAACGATCAGCAAACCCATCTCCGGCTCAGAGTTGCGGGGCCTCCTCTTAGCGACTCGGGAACCCACTTTCCCCGTTTCCATTGGGCCTGGCTCTTAGACAGGAAAAGGAAACACCCAGAGCCAACAAACCCCAAGTGTGAGCCGAGAAGCCCAGCAGGGACACTTGTACGGGGCCATGAGTGGCCTGCGCCTGCGGTCGGGAGGTGGGGTGAGGGGGGTCTGGCCGAGCCCCCCAGGCCCTGCAGACTGTGCCCTTTACGGCAGGCGTTCCCGGAGAGCTCAGCGGGGACAGGCCGTGGGCACGGAGAAGGCGCAGCCCGGCAGGCGCCCTCTTGGGACACTGTCACTCCCAATACCACCCTGACCCGCCTCGGGGACGTGCACCACAGCCCAGCTGCTACCCGGGACCTCCTCCCCGCGCAGGATTCTCTGCGTTGGAGCTGGAACGTGCAGTCAGCAGCAGCAGGGGCCCGAGTGCCCAAAGCCAGTGCCCTTGGCCGCTTGCCTCTTCCGCAGCCGCGAGCCCCCAGGTGACCACAGCGAAGGGTCTCGGACCCGAGGCTGCAGGGACACAGGGATCAGCCAGCAGACCTCTCGCTTTCCCAAGCTTGGCTGGCGTTGGCCCACCCTGCACGGACCACAGGTCACAGGCCACCAGACTCGGCACAATGCTCCCTCACGTGCCCAGCGGCTGGGTCAGAACTCTCCTGGCCAGCTGAGGGCACCGGGCAGCCTTCCTGGCTGCGGTGTTCACTTCCCGGTGCAGGCCGTGCCCGGGCCTCTGGCTGACGGGCCTCGGACACGGGCTGCCGAGCCAGGCACGCTCTGTGGTCAGAGGACAGGACGCAGGTCCGTGCCTGAGTGGCAGCCCCTCCAGCCTCGGCCTCTGCTCCCCGCACAGCGCTGGCCGCACGGTCCCTCCTCAGCTCCCGCAGGGGCACGGGTCACCGTCGGGACTTTGACCCCCGTCGTCCCCCTCCCTCCATTCCCCCTGCACCTCTGGCTGCCAAGTGGGATCCTCACTGAAAATGGACGGAAAAACCAAACATCTCAGAAGCCATAAGAAAGGGTCGGAGCAGACCCAGGGGTCAGGCGAAGGCCCGACAGTGTCCGTGGCCCGCAGCTGGCTCTGCGGCGCCGTGTCCAGAGGCACGCCTGTGGGTCCCGTCGTCAGGAGCCGGCGCGTCCGGGGGACACGTCCCCAAGGGAGGGAAGCAGCCGCAGGGACCCTGCTCAGACCCGCAGCCAGGCCTCCGCCAGCCCGTCGTTCACGTCCGCCACCACATGCAGAACAGGCGCAGGAGGGAGCTGACGGACAGGAACCGGCGCTGTGGGCCGAGGAGGTTCTCATTGGGGGGGTACTGAGGGCGGCGCCAGCTCTCTCCATCGCCCGCTTCTCTGGCGTCCCCGGAGGCGGCAGGTGGACTTCCCAAGAGCGTTTCCCATGCGAGGTTCATGCCACAGGAACGACAGGCGTTTTCCCGTCCATGCGGGAGGGGCCGCAGGCCCTGCACCGTCCTTGGCACCTGGGGTTGGGGCACCGTGGCAGCCATGGCGCGTGCCACCCCAAAGAGCTAGCTGTTGAAATGGGTCTCGTGGGCGGGTCCCCTTCCCTCTGAGCCGGCTCCGCCCGGTGGCAGCCTGCGCCCTCTCCTGGTGGCGATTCGGGAGGGCAGGCCGCGGCGGAGCTCTGGCTGCTGCCTCCAGCTGGTCCTCGCGTGGGGCCAGTGCCTCCTGAGCATGTGCCCCCAGTGCTGCCGCCGGGAGCAGGAGCATCCGGCTGCAGGGCCGGCTCTGGTGTCACCCACGTGGCTCTCGCCTCAGACGCCCTCCTTGAAGGGGGCAGAGGGCAAGGGTTCACTCCCAGGGTTGCAGCAGCAAGAACCGGCCACGGCGTCTGCAGGTGGAAACCTCGGAACCAGACGATCCCTCTGGGCCTCAGATGTGGGGTGAAGCCCGGATTTTTCGCTGCACCCAGACAAGGACTCCTCGGTTCACAGCCACCGCCCCACCCCCCGCCCCCCGTTAATGCCAATGGATGCTCCTGGGCCACGATTTTAGGGGGCAGACGTCATGAGCAGCTGGAAGTAGGACCGCCCGCCTTCCTCGCCGGTTCCGATGTGAACGCAGGAGCGGAGTGCGCGTCCATCCCTCGAAGGCCTGCCTGGCCAGCTCTGCTCACGCCGGGGCCTGGGGCCTGGTCCTCGGTGCGCAGCTCCCCACGCCCCCGACGGGCCTGCGGACAAGCCGTGCTCGGGGGAGGAAATCAAAGAATCCCAGAACCATACACTCAGCTGTCTGAACGCGTTTATGTTTAGTTTCGACGGCGACAGGGGCAGGAGGTGCCGGCAGGGAGGACGAGTGGCAGGAGCAGGCGGGCGGGCCGGCCTGTCCGTGTGGCGCGTGCTCGGTCCCAGGCGGCGATGTGGGCGTCGTGGTCCAGCCCGTTCCCTTTGGCGTGCGTCCCACTCCACCTCCCTGCGGCGTCACTCCCCGGTCCCGGGCCCCTGCGGGCCGGCAGTGGCGATCACCCCGGCTTGCGCACTCACAGTCCCACTGGGCTCCTCCAGCCGGGACCTCTTCACCTCGGGCTCCCCGGAGGCTGCGGCAGAGGGGACGGCGGTGGCTGGCGTGGCGGTGGCTGGCGTGGCAGTGGCGGTGGCGGCTGCCGGCTCCTCAGGCCCCACCTCGCACACCCGTGCGACCACCACGGGAGTGGACGAGCTTGCCTGGGCCGCCAGGAGCTGCAGGGGGCTGGTGAGGGCTGTGGGGAGGGAGTGAGGTTACCGATGGGACCAGCACTAGGGCTGAGCGCGGCCCCGCTCCCAGCAGCCCTGGGGCCAGCCGCCCACCTGCTCCCACCCCAGATGGACTTGCTTTCCCGTGAGCCACCCCACCTTAACCCCGGTCCCCACTCCACCTGAGGGGTGCACTGTCCCTGTCTACTCCAGCACCTGCCCACTCCCCCTCCGCTGCCTTCCTGAGCACCTGGCTGAGAGCCAAAGTCCTCAGCCCTCAGCCTTCAGCCCCGGTCCCCAGGACATGCCCTCAGCCCCGGTCCCCAGGACGTGCCCTCAGCCCCGGTCCCCAGGACATGCCCTCAGTCCTCAGCCCCAGTCCCCAGGACGTGTGCTGCCCGATGCCCTGCCCTGTCTCAGCAGCAGTGTGAGCTGTGACGGGGACGGCTCAGTGTCACGGTGCCCGGCGCTTAGCAGCTGCTCAGCCGGTGGACGCCCGACCGGCTGCCGGGATGGCCTGGCAAATGGTCCCCTGGGCACTGACTGTGCCTGAACCCAGGCTACGACGTGGCGCTGGGACTCACCGTAAGCGCTGCCGGCTACACTATTGGAGGGGACCGCGTGCCTTCCATTCTGCGTGATGGCCCGGACCGGGAGGGGGTGCTGTCCAATGCTCACGGGCGTGGCCGGCTGCAGGATGGTGACCGTGTGCCCGGGGACGCCGGGGGCCATCTGGCTGGCCACCGTCTGGATGACGCGGCTGGCGGCGGGGATGGTGGCGAAGGCGATGGTGGGCTTCTCCTCCAGGCCTAGGGAAGAGTGCGCGTCAGGGACCCCCTCGCTGCGGCGCCCGCCCTGAGCTGCGGGTTTCCGGCGCCGACGCTGGGAAAAGCCATCGCTTCTCAAAAGGAAAATGGCACCGAGGAGGTAAAGCCAGGTGTGACCCGAGGAACAGGACTGTTAAACACACGTGTAACGGTCACACTTTACAGCCAGGGTGACTGAGGAACAGGACTGTTAAACACGTGTAACGGTCACACTTTACAGCCAGGGTGACTGAGGAACAGGATTGTTAAACACACGTGTAACGGTCACACTTTACAGCCAGGGTGACGAGGAACAGGACTGTTAAACACACGTGTAACGGTCACTTTATAGCCAGGGTGACCGAGGTACAGGACTGTTAAACACACGTGTAACGGTCACTTTATAGCTAGGGTGACTAAGAAACAGGACTGTTAAACACACATATAACGGTCACACTTTACAGCCAGGGTGACCGAGGTACAGGACTGTTAAACACACGTGTAACGGTCTCTTTATAGCCAGGTTGACCGAGGAACAGGACTGCTCCTGGGAATGGCTGACCTCCATGCAGACCCGACGCAGGCAAGGCTTCCCCCGGCCCCCACTGCTAGGATTCACCCCGTTAGTGACGGGGCCCCGGTTCCAGCTCAGGGCTGTGTAACGAGTATTTACTTTAAACGATTTCTAAGGACTCCTCTCCAGGCTTGAGGCCCCATCCTCGGATCCTGGGCCCCCCCGAACAGGGCGACCTGGGCTGCAAGCACCTGGCTGCTCCTCACGGGGAGGGCGTGCACTGGAGATGACCCTGCTGACTGCATAGGGCAGGCTCCCAAAACACAGGCAGCAGGGAGTGGGGGCAGCAGGCTGACAGCCATCGGCCCAGAGACTGCCTGTGCCCCGACCCCTGGGCTCTGTGCCCCCGACCCCTGGGCTCTGTGCCCCCGACCCCTGGGCTCTGTGCCCCGACCCCTGGGCTCTGTGCCCCCGAGGCCCAGGCTGACAGCTCTACGTCCTGGAGCTCCAGAAGGGACCACATGCTCTTACCTCTCGCCTCGCTGCCCAGGTCCAGCACCGCGGTGCCTGCTGCTTCATGGGTGCCCCCTGCCGAGGCCTGGTTGGTGGTGAGGATGTACCCGTTGGCAGAACTGGCGGAGGAGGTGACCACCCTGAGCATGGTGACAGGGGGCGCCTGCTGCACCACGTGGATGGCGTGGCCCGGGGGCTGCTGTGCCGTCACGATGGACGCAGGCATGTAGGCCACGGGCTTGGCCACTAAACTAGGAGGTCGGGGGGGCACGGCCATGATCACGGGCTGGGCGCTGACGGGAGAGCCTGCAGAGAAGGAGCGCGACGTCAGCGGGCCCCGACACCCCCGGCCCGTGTCTGGGTCTGCCCGCAGCAGGGGGCCCCTCTTACCGGGCGCGCTCTGGGAGTAGCGGTACTCGGGAACAGAGGCGAGCTTCGACCCAAAGTCAGGGTCGTGTGGAATGGGGGAGCCCTCCCGAGACAGGCACTCCGGAGTCTGCAGGCCGCTGGAGCGAGGGGACATCAGCCCGGGGTGGGTGGGCGAGGCCGGAGCGCTCCTGAGGACGGGGAGGGGCCACGCGGGGAGCGCGGCGAGGAGCAAGGCCTTAACACAGTGGAGGCGCTAGGACGCGGACCACGTGCAGCCTGGCCACCCCCCGCCCGCCCACTGTCCCCACAAGTGGTGCCCACTCCTGCAGCGACGACGAGCTGCCAGGCCCCCATCACAGCCCAGCCCTGGGGACGCGTGCTGCTTGTGGCCACAGATGAAGCCACGTCCCGAGCACCTGCTCCCCAAGGGACCAGCGTCCCCCGGGAAAGGGCACTGTCCTCCGTGTTCACCACACAAGCTCTGTGGGACGGGCACCAACTTCCTGCCAAGAGAGCCTGCCGGGGGAGGGCCTGCCGGGGGGAAGCCTGCCGGGGGAGGGTCTGCCGGGGGGAGCCTGCCGGGGGAGGGCCTGCCGGGGAGGGCCTGCCGGGGGGAGCCTGCCGGGGGGAGCCTGCAGGGGAGGGCCTGCGCTCCCGAGTGACCCTGTGCCCCCGAGTGACCCGCCCGGGCCTGGAACAGCCCCCCTCCAGCCCTGCCCGCCGGCTGCCAGCATCGGGCCTTTCCTCTCGGGGGACGGCCCCCTGGGCCCCTGAACACGCTGGGTAAACCGTCCACTAGGGCAGGACGCTGGCCCCCAATGCAGCTGGGGAAGGAGTCTTCATTCTGAGTCTGTGACCCACGGTAGACACCCCTCCCTCCCTCCCTCCCCGACAAGGGGCGCTGTCCCCGCGGCAGAGACCCTCCCTCTGGCCGGAGTCCTCGCCTGGGGACCCCAGCGGTCACCCCGTCGGTGAAGGCGCTCGAACGTACCACTTCCTGCCTGGGCCCCGTGGACCTGGCTTTACTCTACGACACCAAACCCGTTTCCACCCACCTCTGCCCCCAACGCAGGCCGAGACCCAGCCCACAGCAAAGCTTCTGCTTCCCTGTCCTCCTGGTCTGGGGGTTCCCTCTCCCCAATTCCCTGTGCAAATTCTACGTGCAGCACAAGATCGGGAGCGCAGCTTCCAATGTGGCCCTGAGGACGAGCAACCTTCAGACACCCCGCACACAGGGCTTCCCAGGCAGCGCTGGGCACACGAAGGCGCCCGGAACTCCCCGCCGGAACTCCCCCCCGCGCCGCTCATGGGCAGAGCAGCCCTGAAGCTCGGGAGCCCTCACGTCAGTGCCTCGGAGGCTCCTGCTGCGCGGGGGGGTTTGCGGGGCCTGCAGGGAGGTGCTCGAGCCTAATGAGGTCAGCAGGGTGGGCCCCGTCCAGGGAAGGTGTCCTCATGGGAAGGGGATCGCGGACACAGAGAGCGCCACGTGCCGCCCACCCTCCGCCAGAGGCCCTTCCCACGGCGCAGCCTCTCGGAGCCGTGTGCAGGGGCAGCCACGGCTCCCGACGGCAGTTACCGGTCAGCGCGGACCCGGGACAGGCCCTCTCTCAGGACGGGGAAGGGCGGCGAGTGCCCGGCCACGTGGAGGGGCCGCGGGCGCCGGCTCACCTGGAGGACAGCGGCCCGAAGGGGGTGCGGAAGCAGGAGACGCCCCTCTGCCTGCGCTTCCGGAAGGCCTGCTCCACCAGCTTGGCCTCGGAGGCCGGGTCGATGCGCCAGAAGGACCCCTTCCCCGGCTCCTCCTGGGAGCGCGGCACTTTGATGAAGTAGCGGTTCAAGGAGAGGTTGTGGCGAATCGAGTTCTGCAGGCAAACAGAGAGGGCACTGCTCGCTAGCAAATCAGAAAGCCACGCCCCGCCGCCCCCACCGGGACGCAGGGATGCGGGACGGAGGTGATGGGGCGGGGTTCAGGGGTCACACCGGTGGCGGCTCCCGCAGGCTGGCAGGCCCGTTTCATGGGGCAGTGCAAAGGCACAGGGAGCTGTTCCTGCCAAAACCCAGGGCCGCATCGCTCCCGTTCTTTACGCAAACGCGAGGCAGGAAAAGCACTCCCTGGTGGAGGAGGGTGCCCAGGCAAAGCCGGCACGGAGCGTGGCCGGGCGGCTCAGTGGGTAGAGCGTTGGCCCTTGGACTGAAGGTACCGGGTTCAATTCTGGTCAGGGGCACATGCCACAGGTGCAGGCTCAATCCCTGGCCCTGGTCGGGGTGCGTGCAGGAGGCAACCAATCGATGCCTCTCTCTCTGTCTCTTCCCCCACTTCCTCTCTCTCTAAAAATCAATGGGAAAACGTCCTCGGGTGAGGATCAATAAAACAAACAAACAAACAAACAAACAAAGGAAAGCCTGCGCCAAGTCCACTGGCAAAGGAAAGAAACCAGGAGACACACGGTGAACGGGACATGCTGGTTACGCCCGATGCAGACACGGTCTTAGATCCCATGCAAAGGAATGCGCCCGTGATGGACACGTGGTGTGAGCATAGAGCCCAGCAACGTGACGAGGCGGGTGTAGCCATCCTCACGCTCCTGGCCCTCCGAGGGCGGGGCCTGGGCGCACCGGGACCCAGCCCATTTTGGACGCTCTGCGGGGCCCATGTCCCGAGCCGGCGCGAGCCTCACCTGCCAGCCCTTGTCGGCCGTCCGGTAGTAGGGGTAATGCTTGGTGATGTGGGCGTAGATGCCGCTTAGTGTCAGCTGCCGGTCCTGCGCCGAGGAGATGGCCTGCACGATCAGCTGCGCGTACGAGTAGGGCGGCTTCGACTCGTCCTGGGGAGCAGGCAGCGGTGAGCGAGGCGTCCCCCAGCCCGCCCACCACGGCCCTCCCAGCACAGTAGCGCCGGCGGGACAGGTCGGTAGTGTGTCTCCTTCAACCAGACCCAGCCACCTGCTCGCTCCAAACAGGAAGCGCCCTCCGCCTCCCGGCGGGGAGGAGGGTCTCGTCACGATTTGCTCTGACACCTCCCTCCTCACTTCACAGCTGGTTTTAGAAGTTCTCAGGGGGGAGGAACCGAGACAAAGCTGTAAGGCAAAAGCTTTCCTCCTCTCAAAGACTAACTAAAACTGAGACCGCTCGGTCAACAGCAGACGGATGCGGGGAATGCCGTGAGAAGGAGCGCGGGGCGGGAGGGCGCTGAGACCTTGGGGCTGTCTCCTCCGGACGCGTCTGCCTGCTGCTCCGAGGCGGCCTTCGCGGCGAACTCCGCGGCCAGCTGCAGGTCCGAGGTCACGTTCTGGACGAATCGGTAGCTGGAGGCCCCGGCCCCACGTGGACTGGCTGGGCAGGAGTTGGGAACACTGCGGAGAGAGGACATGCTCTGGTCACGGCCTCTGTGCAGGAAGCGGGACCTGAGGCCCTGACGGCACGGGGACACAAAGTGCCCCCACTTACTGCTCTGTGACTGGATGGCACTGCGCCCACCGGGTGAAGGTGGGCCGTGCCACCAGAGGACCGTCATGTCCTCAGCCCAGACCTGGCCCAGGGAGGCGGCCTGACAGGCAGGGTGGCCGCAGGGCCGCCGCTGTCCACACGGGGGCACCCTCAGCGAAGGTCGGAGCGGTGCTGCTGCTTGCCCGTTCCAGGAGGGCCACCAGCCCTGCCCCGCCGCAGCCACCTGGCTCCCTCCCCTCGGCTGCAGGGACAGCCCAGTGTGTGGCAGAAGCATCTCCGCTCCTCCGCGGCCTCCCCCAGGCAGCTCCGGGCCTGTGGGTACCGGCCTGCGCCCCCCAGCCTGGCTGCCCAGCCACAGGCTCCGGCCCATTTCCTCAGTAACACACCACACCACCACACGGAAATACTGGCCCTAAAGCTAATTCCATCACAAAACACCCGAGAACATCCCTGAAAGCACTGGAAGGGGAAGCAGGTCTGGAAGGAAGGACCCTGCCTCCTGGAACCACGTCCCGCCTCCCCGTCCAGCCTCCCCAACCACGGCGCCAGGAGCCCTGCCTGCGCAAGCGCCTCCGAGGCACCGGGTGAGCCTGTGTCCCCGCCTGACGTCCTCCCCTCACGTCCCCAAACCCGCAGCTGAGCCGGGCCCTCCCCCAGAGCTCCCCGTCTCCGGCTGGGAGGGACCCCGGTTACACACGCTGCCCCCGCGGTCAGAGTGCCTTTCCCAAGATGCCCGCTGGGGCGGGGGAGCTTCAGGGGCCCCATGGGAACGCCTGCTCTTTTCCCCGCTGGGCCCAACGCGGCCGAGAGGGTGCTGTGCGTGCAACACGTCACCCACACCCACACGGGACGCGGGCGGGAAGCAGCACAGCACCTTCCGAGCCCGGTCCTGAACACACACCTGCTGGCGAAGTTGGCGGGAGGGGAGAGTCGTCCCAGGCCCCGCCATGCACGCAGCCGGGGCGGGGGACACGCAGCCCGTGGCTTCTCCTGAGGTCCCGTGAGGCCCTGCGGCTGCTCCACACCGTCCACGCCCTCCTGAACTCGAACACGCCCCCCCCACCCAGTGGAGAGAGGACGCGGAGGCTCCTGGGCCATGCTGCCCGTCCCCAGCCGCTGTTTTGTGAAAGATCAGAGAAAACTGCCGTCCCGCCCTCAGAAGGCCGACCTCCAGCGGAAGCGCGGGCGCGGGCTGGCCCGGGACCAGAGCCGCTCGCAGCCTCTGCCGAACCTCGGGACGGGCCAGCCGGCCGCCCGGGACATGCCTGTGAGCAAGCGGCTTCCGGCCTCCCAGCAGCGAGCTTCTCAATGAGCCCTTCACCCCGCGGCCAGCGGCCACCTGGGACTCCGCTGACCCCACGCCTCCAGGTCAGGGCGGAGGCCGCTGCACGCACGCCGAGCGCCTGGGGCTGTCGGTGCTCAATCAGAGCCGGCCGCGGGCTCTGGGGCCACTGCAGGACGGCCGGCGTCCCCGAGAGCTTCATGCTGCTCCGCTGAGACTGCCTGGCAACGAGCAGAGCCGGAGAACATGCCGAAGGAGAAGCACAGTGTCTCGGGGCGGGGAGGAGGCGTGCTGGCTCCTGGATGGAGCCGAAGCAGAGTCGTGCCCTCAGGGCGACGGACCACCGAGGCGCGGGAGCCTGGATCCGCGCGGAGAGCAGCACCGGGGTCACATGACTCAGGTGCCGCCCCGACTTCGGATGAAAGGTGGACACAAAGCGAGATGCACGCGAGCCGGCAACCGCCGCGTGTTTTATGGAAAATGACCCGAAGTCACCTTTCCGTTTAGGCCACGAGCAGCACCTCCTCGAGGCCGGCCTGGCCTGCCAGCGGCTGCTCTGGATGCGGCAGGACCAACGCTGGCGTCCCGGGCACCCAGACCTGGCACGCGGCTCGGAGACCGTCCAAGACACACCTGCCAGGTCTGCGCCCACACTCAGGGCACCGGGAGAGAAGGCAGCGGGGTGTGTGGGGTGCCCTGCATGCCCGCGTGGCGGACACGCCGCCTGCTGGGCACACGGAGCCAGCTCAGCCAGGACAGCGTGTAGGAAGGACCAGGGGTCAGAAGAGTGTTAACTTCTTAGCAGCATCACTGGAAACTAGGAAGCGACGTGAGTTACGAGGGAAACGCCCCCCTGGAAGCCCTGCAGGTACCCACCTCCCGTGCTGCGAACAGTGACCACAGGGAGGGGTGGAAACACTGCCCTCCGGTCCCGCCCAGAAGCCCCTGGAGGATGTTCCCCAATAAACACGGGGGGGGGGAGGGGCAAGCAGAGCGCCGCCAGGGGCGAGGCTGTGATGCGGGCCTGGTGCCCGGCCACCCGGGAGGGTGCACGCAGCCATGGCACAGCAGCAGCTGCAGCAGCAGCTCCGGGCCTGAGGCGACACCGAGGAAAAGGCACCGGGTGAAGCCCCGGCTCCGGTGGAGCTTTCCTGGGCGGGGCGGGGGGGGGGGGCGCGTGTGCGCGAGGGGAGCGCCGGAGGCCGTGCCGGCTGCAACCCGGGGTGTGGCCAGGGGAGGCCCCTGCCCTCGGAGCCTCCGAGAACCGCCAGTGCACGGCTCTGGTGAACAGCGTGAACGCTAACCCTACAGCAGGAGCGCGGGCACGAGGGCTGCACTGCCCGCTCGGGGTGCCGGTCTGTAAGGAGCGTGCGCTGTGCCCGCCTCAGCACAGGCCTGGCTCGCCAGCCACCGTCTCCACTTGTCACGGAAATTAGTGTCTGTGGCTCCTGACCCCAAAGAGCAGGTTTGTGACGAGAACCAGAGCTGAGCACGGTCCCGACGCCAGGTGCTCAGACGTTTCTGAGGACGGGCACGCGGAGGACCTGGTGCGCCACGCCCCTCCGTGGGACACTGCCACGGCCGGGCTGCCGAGCAGCCACTGAAATGCAGCGACACGGGAAGGGGCCGAGACGCTGAGGGAGGAGGAAGCCCAAGCTGCAGGGCGACGGGGACTCCATGGGCCTTTGGGGGGCAGGTGAGGACGCCTGGGCTAAGCCTGGGGCCCCACGGGCTCACCCGGAGCTCACGCTGTGACAGCGTGCGCAGCACACATGTGGCACTGCCCTCCGGTGCCTCCTGCTTCCCGAATCCCGGGGGTGCCGCCTGCGCAGGGCTCCTTGGGGTGCCGGGGCCCACAGGCTGGGGCCCAGCAGGCACACCCAGGAAAACATTCACCCCTTCAAAGGGCCAGGCCAGGAAGCCCACCCCAGCGGCAGGACCAGGACAGGAGCGTACACGCTGCATTCGGCCTTCTCTCCGCAGCTGGGAGCCAGCCCCGCCCTGGCGGGCTGGCGGAGGGAGGAATAAAGGATGTGGAGGCCCCCTCTGTGGGGACGCGCCCCTCTTTGTTTCTCTGAACTTTTCAGCGAGGCGGGGGGGGCACAGGTACAGGTGGGGGAGGAAAGGCCAGGTGGCCTGCAGGCGGGAGGATCTGCTATGCGTGGATTAACCAAGGACATGCTCCTCGAGGTCAGGCTGAGAACGGGGGACAGGAAGGGAACTCCGGCAAGCGGGGCTGCGCGGAGGGCGCGGCGAGGGCTTCAGGCTTTGGCGCCGGCTGCTTTTTGTTTTACTTCGTGTTCCGCTCACCTCTGCCCAGTCTCAGTAAGCACGTTACTTCCGTTTTTGATGTCTACGATAGAACAGTCAAGAGCAGCCTGCCTGAAAGAACGGCTTTCGAAAGCCCGGCTGAGCAGCATGAGGTGCTCGCCGGCGACGTGCGTCTGGGTGTGACCGCGCAGTTTCCTTCAGACTCGCTCACCGGGCGCTTCCCGACCGTGTGTTCCTGCGACACCCAGGAACGATGGCCCGTTTCCCTTTTCTAAAACACCGCTGCTTTACGATGGGAGAGTCCACGCTGCTTCGACAGCAATGCTCACTACTTCCTGGTGGAGCACTCGGTGACAAACACCAACCGGCCACCAGCACTCACGCTGGCCTGGCAGCGGAAGCAAAACACTAGAAACAGGCGGAAGGCCGGAGGGCGGGGCCTGAGGGCGGGGCCGGCTGTTTACTCCCGAGAGTGTCCCCACAGGTACAGCCACTCCCCAGATCCTGGGGCAGCAAGGGCTGGGGACAAGGTGCAGAGAAAACCAACCCAAACTGAACAGCGCGTCTGGGCAGGGACCCAGCGGCCAATGGGGCGGCGGTGGCAGCCTCACCAAATTAGGAGACAAAGGAGGGGGAGGGGCCCGGGCTGCCTTCTCAGAAAGGGCTGGGCCGGGCTGCCAGGCGCTCCCCCAGGGCCACTTCCTCCGAGAGAGGCCTGGTTTCCAGCAGGGGGAGGGGGGTCCAGGGAGGGGAGGCGGGCGAGGCTGTTTGTAAACACGGGGCGTTGCCCTGCAGAGAGGCTCTGGGCGAGCTAAGCCGTGCATGGCCTCTGGGGTCTGAAGGCTCAGCTGCATTCCAGAGCCAGACAGACGTGTCACACAAACCCTGTCCCAGTGCTCGCTCCCTGCTCACGTTTTACCGAATGGAAACAGGAAGCCGGGCCCTTGTGGGCAGCGCAGATAAAAGGACAGAGTGGGGACGAGCAGGATGGAGACGCTGCAGCCCCTGACCGACGCGGGGCCCTAAAACAAGTTAAATGTAAACAGGGCACCGCCGGGACAGTGGCCACCCGACTCAGAGCAGCGGTCCCAGCGACACGGCCCAGCGAAAGGGCCTCCTACCCCCTGGAGGCCTGGCCTCCTCCCAACAGCAACTCCCACCAGCTCCCGAGTCTCTTCCCCAGACGTCCTCTTTATTCGGAACAGGACTGGGAGGTACATTTACTTTACAAAGCTCTCCAGGTACGAACCCAGACATTTGGCAGGTTATAGACTCATCTCTCTATATAAAAGCCCAATATGCAAAATGTCCCCATAGGAGTTCAACCGGGAGACCTATCGCTCACTATGACGTGTGCTGACCACCAGGGGCCGGCACGGAACAAAGAAAGGCCCCGGCCAGCAGCCGAAAGCTGGCAACCAGCAGCTGGGGAAGGAAGGCCCTGATTGGCCCTGACTGCCGGCAAGGCCTAGGAACCCTACTAGTGCACAAATTTGGTGCACTGGGCCTCTAGTTGTTAATAATGTGGCCCAGGGAGAGGCTGGGGGTTGGGGAGAGGCTGGGGGTCAGGGAGAGGCTGGAGGTCGGGGAGAGGGTGGGGGTTGGGGAGAGGCTGCGGGTCAGGGAGAGGCTGGGGGTCGGGGAGAGGCTGGGGCCGGGGTGAGGCTGGGGGTTGGGGAGAAGCTGGGGTCAGGGAGAGGCTGGGGGTTGGGGAGAGGCTGGGGTCGGGGTGAGGCTGGGGGTCGGGGAGAGGCTGGGGTCGGGGTGAGGCTGGGGTCAGGGAGAGGCTGGGGGTCAGGGAGAGGCTGGGGTCGGGGTGAGGCTGGGGGTCAGGGAGAGGCTGGGGTCGGGGTGAGGCTGGGGTCGGGGTGAGGCTGGGGTCAGGGAGAGGCTGGGGGTCAGGGAGAGGCTGGGGTCTGGGTGAGGCTGGGGTCTGGATGAGGCTGGGGTTGGGGTGAGGCTGGGGTCAGGGAGAGGCTGGGGTCTGGGTGAGGCTGGGGTCAGGGAGAGGCTGGGGGTGAGGCTGGGGTCGGGGAGAGGCTGGGGGTCGGGGTGAGGCTGGGGGTCAGTGAGAGGCTGGGGGTCGGGGTGGGGCCGCCACTGCGGTCGCCCTGGCACGTGGAACACACCACGCCATCACGGGCCCTCGCAGCTCTGGTGCTGCTGGGTGAAGGGTCAGGACGGTGTCTCTCCATCAGCCTCAGGCAGCTGCACAGCCTCACACATTCCGAGTGCACAAAGCCGAGTCCGTGCATCTGCGCATTGTGTGACCACAGCCGTCTAATCCAGACGCTTCCTTGCGCCGGGAAGAAAGGCCCCTGCAACCACCCAGCCGCGGCCGCTCCCCTACTTCCTGTCCCTGCACATCTGCCTGCTCTGCTCGCTGCCCACAGCGACGGGCTGTGGCTTGTGCCGGCCCTGCACATGGCACACCACTGTCGAAGCCCCATACTGCACATGCCTCCGCCTGAACCGTGTCCACGGGAGGACAGCCACATCCCACGTGTCCACTCATCGGCTGGCGGACCTGAGCTCTCTCCGCTTTGGTGCTCATGAACCTCCCTGCCAAGCCCGGCGTGCACGCTCATGAACCTCCCTGCCGAGCCCGGCATGCACGCTCATGCACCTCCCTGCCGAGCCCGGCGTGCACGCTCATGCACCTCCCTGCCGAGCCCGGCGTGCACGCTCATGCACCTCCCTGCCGAGCCCGGCGTGCACGCTCATGAACCTCCCTGCCGAGCCCGGCGTGCACGCTCATGCACCTCCCTGCCGAGCCCGGCGTGCACGCTCATGCACCTCCCTGCCGGGCCCGGCGTGCACGCTCATGAACCTCCCTGCCGGGCCCGGCGTGCATGCTCATGCACCTCCCTGACGGGCCCTGCATGCGCGCTCATGAACTTCCTGCCGAGCCTGGCATGCACGCTCATGAGCCTCCTGCCGAGCCTGGTGTGTGCGCTCATGAGCCTCCTGCCGAGCCTGGTGTGCATGCTCATGAGCCTCCTGCCGAGCCTGGTGTGCGCGCTCATGAACCTCCTGCCGAGCCTGGTGTGCGCGCTCATGAGCCTCCTGCCGAGCCTGGTGTGCGCGCTCATGAGCCTCCTGCCGAGCCTGGTGTGCGCGCTCATGAGCCTCCTGCCGAGCCTGGTGTGCGCGCTCATGAGCCTCCTGCCGAGCCTGGTGTGCGCGCTCATGAGCCTCCTGCCGAGCCTGGTGTGCGCGCTCATGAGCCTCCTGCCGAGCCTGGTGTGCGCGCTCATGAGCCTCCTGCCGAGCCTGGTGTGCGCGCTCATGAGCCTCCTGCCGAGCCTGGTGTGCATGCTTCCATGCGACCGTGGGCCCAGTGAGCGGCTGGGTGGGATGGCAACACTCTGTTTAACACTCTGAGGAGCTGCAGGCTGTTTCCACAGGGGCCGCCTCACTGCACTACACTAAGTTCTATCGTGTGCTTGTCACACGCGTGGGTAAAGGCAGGAGCACTTTCACAGCACAATCTAACCCTGGGCTCTGGTGGGGCCCTCACTCGAAACTCGGGTTCCACGTGTGGACACAGGACGCAGCTCAGTCCGGGCCTTGGTGCACAGGGAGGCAGGCCAGCCGCCAGCACAGCGCCTGCGGCTCGCAGCGGTGCCTGGGGTCCGAGGCCCTGGCAGAGCCGCGCGTGCCTCCCCGGGGCTGACACTGCGCCCGGACGCACAGCCCTGCGGAGACGCCTGGAGTCAGGGGAGGCGAATTGCCAAGTGCGTGCGTCGGGGCTTCAGGGCCACACATACACACACACACACACACACACACACACACACACACACACACACATGCATGCATGCACGCGCGCACAGACACGCAGTGAAGGAAAGAAAACCATGCCATTTTAAAACGTCCTCAGTGAAGCAGGAAACGATCTGAAAATGTATGAAGCCTGACCCGCAAACACTTCAGGCCACAGGGGAAGGCGGCACGGGCGGCCGTGGAGACGGGAGGACCAGGGCTGTCAGGTGCCGGTGCCTGACAGCGACAGCTCGGCCGCCGCCCTGCACACCGACCTCTGGTGGCAGGTTCCCTCTGGAACTGCCTGAAGGCAGATGGGGACTCACACACACTGTGTTAAAATGCTCTCGTCTTAAAAAAGACGGTGCTTTAGAAGGCCCTAACGTTTCAGACTGGCAGCGTGACAAGTTGAGCGGGACTCTTCGCTTTGTGAGAGAATTCTCCGGAGACTTGTGCCAGGAGCCAGGTCCCCAGATGCTCCTACAGCCTCAAAACGCCACCCAGTGCATCTCCAGCTGCGCAGCGAACACGCAGACGCCGCTCGTCCGTCCACTCTCCCCCTCAGCACCCCTGGCGCCCAGGCCCCGGCCTGGAGAGGAGCCGGGAGCTCCGGGCTGAGTGCTCACCTGATGGTGCCGGTCGGGGAGGGGATGGGGCTGACCAGGCTCCGGAGATCCGGCTCCGGAATGTGGATCCTCAGAGGGGAGATCTGGGGGTAGAGCGGCCGCAGCGGCGAGGCGGGGGCCTCCTCCTGGTGGTAGAGCGCCGTGAACTGGATCTTGATGGCCGTGCTGGGGAAGCGGAAGGTGCACCTGCGGAGAGGGAGAGCGGCGTCAGCTTGGAGCAGACGAGGAGCGAGCCCGCTCAGGAGGGGAGCCCTGCCCCCCGCCCTGCCGGCACAGCCTCGCGGCGGCCCCGTGCTCCATCGGGCACTTCCTATGCTGACATCACGGCTCCTCTGTGCCGGGAACAGGAGACAGGAAGAGCCCAGCACCGGTGACGCCATCCCCAGCGGAGGCCCCAGCAGCCCCTCACGTCCAGGCTGACGCGCTGCCCACGAGCTGCTGGGGCATGGAGTGGTGACACAGGGAACCCTGGCGAAGTGGCTGCCCTGACAGCGACCAGCCCGAGCAGCTGCGTGGAAGCGGCTCCTGTGACAGGCGGGGCCCGAGGAAGCACGCACACGAGCGCCCACCTCAGCCACGCAGCACGGGGCAGGGCCACGGCTCTCGGTCACGGCATGGGCCGGGCCAGCAGCACCGGGCAGGGCCGCGGCTCTCGGTCACGGCATGGGCCGGGCCAGCAGCCGCTCCGCACGCCCGCCGCTCACCTCAGCAGCCCGAGCAGCACGCCAGCCCAGCCCCGCGGACACGGGGCACGGCCCTCACGCCAGTCCCCTTTGCTCTTCGTGAAACAACAGTTTTTACGAAACAAGACGTAGAACGGGTTGCCCGGGTTCCAAGGCCACGAGAGCCGCCCCCGGAGACCCACTCGCACGCTGTGACTCGGGGACGGGCACCTGCTCTGCGTGCCGCCTGCACCCATCGCAGGGAAAGCCGGGATCCCACGGGCTCGCCCGGCCGGTGCCCATTCTCCCGGAGACCGAGCACAGGCTGCACGTGGTCCCAAAGGGGCGCCGGGCCGGCAGGGGGCCCCAGGACGCCGCCGACCCACAGGCCCTGCGTTTCTAGTTCCAAACCAAAACGGGACAAAGGCGCTGACGTGCCCGCTGCTTCGGCGTGGCGCTGCTGACCCTGCACACCAGAGGTCAGGGCTGGGTGTCCGTCACGGTCGGCACCACCCATGGTTCTGCCTAGAGCAGTGATGGCGAACCTATGACACACGTGTCAGCACTGACACGCGTAGCCATTTCTGATGACACGCAGCCGCTGAGGCGGCCGCATGCCGAGGATGAAACATTTGCGAAATAATGTTTTTTCCTCAAAGTGACACACTACCCGAGTTATGCTCAGTTTTTTGGCGAAGTTTGACACACCAAGCTCAAAAGGTTGCCCATCACTGGCCTAGAGCCACCAGGGCTCTGGAACCATCCTGCCTGTTTCTCCTTCAAGCCGTGGCTAAAGCCACACTGACGTCCTCCACCTTTTCCACACACGTGTACACACATGTGCACACACACGCACACCTGTCCCACAGCGTGAGACATGAAGGCAACGATAATGACAAACATCTGAGGACAGTTCCCATGGCCTTTGCCTGTCTCTTCCTTCGGCTGCTACAGAGGAACGAACAAGCCCCGGTGCCTGCCTGCCAGGGCGCACCGCAGCCTCGCCGTGCGCCGTGAAGGTCTGTGCTGAGTGACCAGGCCCACCCTGGTCACCCAGAAGGGGACGCGCTTCGGCTATGAGCAGCACAGGCAGACGGGAGTCGTTGCAGACGATGTAGGTGAAGGCGAGAGCTGGCGGCCGGTCCCGAGGGAAGCTCTCGCCTCGGGATCTGAACACCGGTTCCAGCCCGAGCGTGTGGCCTGGCCGGGCCTCTGAGACTGTCCCTCCCCCACCGAACGGCTTGCTAACCAAAAGGGGCGCTCTGAGCAGCGGAGAGCGCCTCTGAGGCCTCCCAGGCCCAGCGAAGGCGGAGGACTGAGCGCGCAGACGGCTGCGGGCCCAGCGGCACCCACAGGCCGGGGATGCGCTGCCCCCGAGCCGAGCACCAGTGACTGTCAGCAGACACCTTCCCGCCTGAGGGGACGTTTCCAACTCAGGCTGAACGATACGCCTTTCACACGACGCCCTGCAAAGCCGCTTCACGGCGTCTCCTGGCTCACTCCCCAAAGCCACTGCGCAGGACACCCTCGGAGGAGGAGAAAGCGCCAGGAAGCGACGTACCTTTAAGCGGGCGTGGCCCGGGTGCTGGCGTCCGCCCAGTGCGCTCCCTTACCGTCTGCAGCTGGTCCCGGCCCTCGCTGGGTCAGTGAGCGAGCTTGCAGTTAAAGCTGCTCCCCGAGGGTGCACCACGCTCTCCCTGGACCGGCCACTCGGCGCCTGCCTGCAGCAGGGAGGCTCCGGGCAGGCGAGCTGGACCCGCGGGCCAGCCCCGCGACGGCCACAGAAGCCTGGCCTGAGCAGAGACGGGCGGGTGGCTGCACCGCTGGGCGCGCATTTCTCTCAGGGCTGACACACGAGCTCAGGTCAGTGTGGCGATGGCTGCGACACGCTACAGCCCGCTGGCCGGAACAGTGTAAATGGACGCTGCGGGACTGACACGGGACAGCACCGACTCGTGTGCACACAGCACGTCCAGTTCTCTTTCGCCTTCTCCCTCGACACTGATTTAAAGAAACTACTTTAAGCCCTGGCTGGTGTGGCTCGGTGGATAGAGCGTCGGCCTGCAGACTGGAGGGTCCTGGGTTCGATTCCAGTCAAGGGCACACGCCTGGGTTGCGAGCTCCATCCCCAGTAGGGGGCGTGCAGGAGGCAGCTGATCAATGATTCTCTCTCATCATTGATGTTTCTGTCTCTCTCTCCCTCTCCCTTCCTCTCTGAAATCAATAAGAAATATGTATATAAAAAAGAAACTACTTTAAAAACCCCAGGTGGCCTAACCCACAGACCTCACAATGTGGCCCAGTCACAACGTCACCACTGGCCATTGGGCTTGATGGTCACTAAGTACAAGACACGGCCTTGTCCCACAGGGCAGACGTTCTTCAAGATTTGGCTCCCAAGGCCTCCTCCTCCAGGGAGCCCTCTTTGATTGCCCGGCTCAGCCCATGCAGGGAGTTAGGTCATGCTGTTCCCTGCACATACAGCACACGCGTGCCTGTGCACTCATCCGTGTACCAGGAGGTACACGCACATAGACTGATGTGTGGGTACAAGGCAGAATGAGAGAATTCTCCACATGGCATAACACGCCGCAGCAACGCAGAGTGAGGCTCTGTGCAGCCTCCAAACAGAGACGTTCGCAGACTTTTCCCATCCAGCCTCATCGGCAAGGGTGCGAGAACACGCCTTCGCCGCGCTGAGCAGAATCAAGCAGGCGAGGATGGGAGGGCGTTCGGGGGCAAGGAGAGTGCCGTCACCATCCCACAGAGCGGGAGCCGTGCTCTGGCTGCTCAAGTCCCCACGGCGCTTAGAGGCCACGTGAAAAGGAGCCGTCGGGGCCAGCCCCACCCGCTGACCAGGGGGCTGGACACAGTCCCCCTGCAGGGCCGGCAGGGTGTGGGGTCCCTGGCAAGGCTGCCGTGGGTCTGGGTGTCGCGAGGGGGCTGGAGTGGTCTGCAGTTCTGGGTGTCTGCCTGTCCTGGCCCTGGTCTGACTGAGACAGTCAGGCCAGACTGTCGCGCTGTGCAGACCGCTCCCCTCCCCCGGCCGTGGGCTCTCCTCCACCCAGGCCACCTGAGGCCGCGCGTGGCGCCCGGCCCGCCTGGCAGGACTGGCACCTCCTGCGAGAGGCCCAGGGAGTGACCACAGTGACGGAGACTGAGAAAACGTTTGCCAGGAGCTCGGGCACCAGCTCGGGGCCAGTCGAGGCCACGCCCGTTCCCAGCGCACTACACGCGCCCACAGCGGGCAGGTCAGAGCTCGCCGCACCGCCCAAGGGCGAGAGGGAAAGCGGAGCTGCGACGGAGCCGGCTCCACTCGGGCAGCAGCGCAAACAGCCGGCGCCGGCCTCAGCCGGTGTGAGGAGCGGGTGCTGCCCGTGCGGCCCAGGGCACCACGCCTGCCACGCCCAGCCTGGGGCCTCCAGACGTGCTCCGGCCAAGACTCCAGGGAAAACCCACTCGCAGGCCCCTCTGGCTGAGGAACCATGGACACCAGCTAAAATGAGCATCTGGGCACATCCTCCGCGAGTTTCTAGAACAACAGATGCTGGTGGCCACAGGCGGGAGCGGGAGGGACGGGAAGCTCAGCTGTCTCCTTGGTGTCTGGCTTCAGGCAGCAACAGAAGTGCCGTCAGTCAGCCAGGCACCCCCACCTGCACCGGCTCCGCCTCGTCTCCTCTTCCGCTGGGGCCGTGGGCCAGGATGGGCGGGGAGAGGAGGGCAGGGCACGGCCTCTGGGGGCTCAGGTGGCCCCTCTGCTCACAGCCAGCTCACGCCGCCCCGGAGGCGCCATGCGGTCCTGCTCCTGCAGGTAAAGTGCTGCATTTACACCGAATTCGGCCCAGTTCTCAAGTGGAAACTGCCCTTCACTGGACACCGAGGGCCTGTCTGCCCGTCTCTCCCACTCAGGCCACGCGCTGCGGTTTCCACCCGCTCGAGCGCTGCCTCCCGCCCAGGGCCCGGCGCCGCTGTGACAACCAGGACCAGATCGGGACAGCCCGCCGCACAGCCGTGGTGCAAGCACCGGGCACTCACAGCACGGGGTTCTCTGAACGGGGAACGCTCTTAGCAATGGAGATGGCAACGAGGCAAAAACAAAAACAAAAAACAAACAAAAACCATCCCAGAGCCGTTCACGGCCTCTAAGGAGAAACATGCCGCCATTTCACGCGGGGAAGCGCAGTGTGAGACCAGACTGTCTGGGACCTGTCCGTCCGCCCTCAGGAAGCACAGTCACACAAGTGGGGGAGGGGCCGGCTCGGTCAGGGAGGCTGGAGGTTCCAGGCCGAACCCTCGGGCCCGAGAGTGCGCCACGGGCCGTGGCACAGACAAGCCCCCGAGCGCAGCGTGCCCCAGGGCCTTCCCCACGGAGGACAGGGCACGGCCAGCGCAGGGTCCTCGGCCGACCTGGGTCAGCACCTGGCGGCCACCAGGAAGCACTGGGGGTCCCCTCCCCACCCACCAGGCCGTGTCAGGATTTATTTTTTTTTATTTTTTAAATATATTTTATTGATTTTTTACAGAGAGGAAGAGAGAGGGATAGAGAGCCAGAAACATCGACGAAAGAGAAACATCGATCAGCTGCCTCTTGCACACCCCCTACTGGGTATGTGCCCGCAACCAAGGTACATGCCCTTGACCGGAATCGAACCCGGGACCCTTGAGTCCGCAGGCCGACGCGCTATCCACTGAGCCAAACCGGTTTCGGCCCGTGTCCACTGAGCCAAACCGGTTTCGGCCCGTGTCAGGATTTAAATCAGACCCGAAGGCTTCCAACATCGCACCCGCATGTCCTGGGAACAACGTGACCACCCGTGCTACAGGAACGAGGGAGATCTCAGACACAATGAGAGCAGCGCCAGACACCACGCAGCACGCGGTGTCAGAACCCCTGGCCGGGCTGCACAGCGCCCGCCACACCTGATGAGCAGGACGAGACCCAGCACGTGAAAAGCGGAGGCTCCCCGTGGGCCCGCCCGCGGCCTGTCACTCTGCGGCCCCAGGAGACTGGAGTGTGGGGTGAGAACTGCTCGGGAAGGACTCGCTGCCACGTCCCAGGTCTGGCAACAAAGGCACCCTGCGGGAAGGTGAGGGAGGCCCGAGGATGAGCCCAGACACCCCCCCGGCCCCCCGCTTTGGAAACTAAAGACAAAGCTGTCCCGGCGGCCAGAGAGAAGGTGAGAACAGCCCAGTCGGGCTGGGAGCGGGCGGGGGGTCCTCAGGACCCGAAGCAGGGCCACCAGGAAGGCCAGCAGAGGGCTCATCCGCGTTTCACCAGGAGGCCGCGAGGCCGCCGACCCGCTACGGGGGAGTCACGCCAAACCACACGCGGGAACATGGAAAGAACTCAGAACTCCACAGCAAAGAGCACTCAGGTCAATCAGCAAAGGACGCGCACTCGCACACGAGAAAACACCCATGTCGTCCATCCCCACTGATGCCACCGAGGCTGCCGCCCTGTCAGGACGGCCAGGTGCCGGGAGGACGTGGGGACGGATCCTCGTGCGCTGGGGCGGGAATGGAGAACGGCAGTTTCTTCAGCGGCACGTAGGCCCTGATACGGCTCAGCCACTGTCCCCCGGCGCGTGTCCCAGAGAAGGGACAACACGTGTCCACGCAGAACCCGGATGCGACGGTCGCAGCAGCTTTATGTGCAACAGCCCGAAGCGGAGCCAGCCACGCGTCCCTCAGGGGAAGGCTGAGCCGGGGTGGGAGCCCCACCCGCGGACAGCGCTCGCTCGCTCGGCAGCTGGAGGAGGCGGGATGCGGAGTCTGAAAGAGCCAACTCAGAGGAATGTCGGTCCACGTATGGAACGTGCTCAGGAGGACAGAGCTGCGGGAGGCTGGTGTGACATCGGCTGGTGGGGCAGGGGTGCAGGTCTGCACGTGTGGTCACAGACAGCCACACACACGCAGTTTCCTGGTTTGGACGTTGCCCCACAGTCACTGAGGTGTCCCAGTGAGGGAGCGGGTGAAGGGTACGGGGCCTCTCCCGGGAACCTGCGATGACCCCCAATCAGGAGCTGCAGGCGGCCAGGGGAGCCGCAGCAGGGACCGCCCCGCGTGGCCTGCGCCCGGACTGCGGTGGGGCCGGGTCCTCCATCTGAAAACTGAAGTAGCCCGGGGAGGACACGGAAGCTCACGGCCGGCCCCCACGTCGACCGGGTCTGCAGACACTCGTCAGGACCAGCGGCGAGGAGAAGGCGGCGGTACTGCGCCCACACAGAAGCCAGGCTGTCCGGCTCGGCCAGAACGCGAGCTCACGGCTCAGACGCCCCGACTCGAGGCCGCGGAGCGGACTGCTTGCTGCAGCTAAAAATACCCCGGCCCAGGGCCGCCTCAGAAGGAAGTGCTTCCTTTCATAGATGAAGACGCAGGCTCCCGGAGAGGAAGCGGCTGCCAGCCCAGCAGGCGGTGGGTCACATGTGGGCCAGGACCCTGGCGCTTGGAGCCGGTGCCCCCATCACAGCGCTCACCCGCCCTTCGCCCGGACAGGCGCTTCACTGCAAACACCCACACAGCCAGCAGCCAGCAATAAATTTCATTTTTAAAAAATCAAACCATGCCCTGGCCGGTGTGGCTCAGTGGATAGAGCATCAGCCTGCGAACTGAAGGGTCCCAGGTTCGATTCCGGTCAAGGGCACGTGCGCGGGTTGCGGGATTGAGCCCCAGTAGGGGGATGTGCAGGAGGCAGCCGATCAATGATTCCCTCTCATCATTGATGTTTCTCTCTCTCTCTCCCTCTCCCTTCCTCTATGAAATCAATAAAAATATATTTAAAAGTAAATAAATAAAAAAAATAAAAAATCAAGCCACGAGCTCGGGACGACTCATAAATTGCAGGCGAATCCCAGGTGAGCGACGCGTGGCCTCTGGAAGCAGCCCCGAGCCTGCCAGCGGGAGGCGGCCCCCGCACAGCCGGAGGAGCAGCCCTCGCAGGGTGCGCTGCGCTGTGGACTGGGGCCGGGACGGGGAGGAACACGCGGCTCCCTTCCTCGTCCCGCCCTGGGCCAGGCCGGCTGGGCTGTGCTCAGCTCTGAGTCTTACCTGGTGGACGCCACTGCCGTCTATCCCTCTGGGAATGAGGCCCGTGGTTCCCACAGCCTCTGCCGAGAGGCACCTGGGCCCTCTGTCCCAGGCCCCAGGCCCAGGGGAGGGGCCCCCCAGCCTCTTCCTGCGTGCGCTGCTTTCCCACTTGACCACCGAGAAGCACTGAGGGGCCGCGTGGAGGAACGCTGCGGGGCCTGCGGGGCCTGCGTCAGCGGCCAGGCCGTGCCCGGTCTCGGGGCTGCACAGCCATCAGCAAGACCCTGTGCGTCCCGTCAGCCCGCAGCCAGTCTCCCAGCAGCAGCGTCTCCCCGCACCCTCTGCGCCCGCTCGGCTGGGCTCTGCTCCGTCAGGCTCCCCGGGGGAGGCCGCCCCCGCCCCATCGCCCGCGGAGGCCTCGCACCTGCCAGGCACCCGCAGCCTGATGCCCGCAGCCCGCTGAGGCAAGCACGTTCAGGCTCTCTCCGGGAGTGAACCCAGCTCGGTGGCAAATGGCAGCCCCAGCGTGTTTCCCGCACCAGATGAAGCCGGGAGCTTGGCCGGCCACACCAGCCTCCACCCCATGGAAGCCATGTTTCCTGTGGCTCACCCTGCCCCAAGGAGAGGGAGCTGGTGGGTCATTCCATTGATGCGCTTCCCGTACGAGATGTACGTGGCTGCCTGGGGGGCCGGCCGACGGCAGAACAGACGGTCGCCCTCACCCCTTTGAGTTCTGCGATGTGAGGAGCTACCACTTCCCCAGAAAGTACTTAACCCAGAATGTGAGGCTGCGCCGTAGGGAGCAAACCAACAGGAAGAGCCCCCTCCTCAGACCACGTCCCAGCCGGCTCGCAGGCACCTGGCCGCCCAGAGCGGGCAGGGGCGGTCTCCCCACAGAGCCCTGCCCACGGGAAGAGACAGGACGGAAGCCCGTGTCAGCGCTCACACACGGAAGACTCGCCAGCGTCCTCGAGGTGAGCGAGAGGTCAAAGGGCAGGCCACCGGCCCTGGTCCCCGCCCTCCGTCCAGCAGGGCCTCGCTCAGGCCGCACATAGAACTGCCGTCACCACAGACGGGCTGCCAACCGTGCTGAGCTGTCGCCGTCGATTACTTAGAACCTAAGTGACCAGCAAACTAACGGCAGGAAGGGACTAGAAAAGCCAGCTCACTCGGATGAGTCACCTCACAGGTGGCGGCTACCAAGCGAAGGGCCGGGAGTGGGCTTGCCCACAGACCTATTCCCCGCTTCAGCCAAAATTTTAAAATAAAATCCTGCTCGTTCTGCACAAGTCACAGCTCTGAGCACAATTTAAAAATAAACGCCCCTCCCGTCAAGTGGAACTACCAGCGCGGGGATGCGTCAGCGGCGGCCTCAGCCCCATCACAGCCCTGCGCACTGGTCAGTGCAAACGGTTGGACAGGGCGCACGCAGTGCCAGGCAGCAGTGGGAGGACAGAGACCGTGAGCGGACGGGGCGGGCGCATGTGGAGCCGGGCAGCAGTGGGAGGACAGAGACCGTGAGCGGACGGGGTGGGCGCATGTGGAGCTGGGCAGCAGTGGGAGGACAGACCGTGAGTGGACGGGGCGGGCGCGGAGCCGGGCAGCATTGGGAGGGCAGACCGTGAGTGGACGGGGCGGGCGCATGTGGAGCCGGGCAGCAGTGGGAGGACAGACCGTGAGCGGACGGGGTGGGCGCATGTGGAGCCGGGCAGCAGTGGGAGGACAGACCGTGAGCGGACGGGGCGGGCGCGGAGCCGGGCAGCAGTGGGAGGACAGAGACCGTGAGCGGACGGGGCGGGCGCGGAGCCGGGCAGCAGTGGGAGGGCAGAGACCGTGCGCGGAGGCCAGGCGGCACACAGCATGTCAGACAGGCGCGGCCACTTCCACGTGGCAGGAGGGTCGGTGCCGAGCAGCGGGCTTTGTCCACCCGAGTGCTCCCGCCAGGGAAGGTGGAGCAGCCAGGTCCAGCCGCCACTTGGAGACGCCGCTTGGAGACGCTGGTTCCCAGATGGTAGGTCATGGCGTCGCCTCTGCATTCCCTTTGGCAGCGACCCCCGCTGCTCAGGGAGTGGGCCACCTCCCATTCAGCTCCTCCCCGACTGACCGACGGAGCGCTTCCACGTAGAGGAGCCCGTTTCTGAGGCAGGAAGAGAGCGGCACACGAGCCGGATGCAGTTGGCCATCGGCGCGGCGCCGGCCCTCACGCCCCTCGGGTTTGTGAAGGGCAGATGGACTGGAACCGATGAGCCGGCACTGGTGCCGCCTGGTTTCGGACCATCTCCCCGTCCTTCCTCTCACGCCCTCGGCACTGGCCTCCCCCCAGCACCCAGCAGCCCCCTAGCACCTGGGTCACGGCTGCCTGACGCCCTGCCCATTCCCGACCTCAGTTTCTGTTACACTCAGTCCACCTCCTGTGCAAGCCGAGCTCGCGAGTCCCCCTCCCCGAGGGCATGGCATCTCTTCCCGTGACCCGGGAAGGCCCCCGACTGACCCCCCGACACATCGCACGAGCCCGGCCTGGACGTCTGCGTGGCTGGAGCCGCCCCGTCTGTGCCCGCCTCTGGGCAGGAGCTGCGGCCAGTGCCCTGGGCCCTCAGGACCAGCTGACCGGACCAGCTGTCCAGGTGTGGCCTCATGCGGAGACCCCGTGTCAGTGACACAGCGGATGCTCCCACTGACCGGAGCCCGCCCTCCGGGCGCGAAGCCCCCGTGGCTAATGGACAGGGACCGGCTCCCCAACACCACGGGCCTGACCTAGCTCCTCAGGTGAGAACGCGAAGAACAGCTCTTTAAAAGTTGGCACAACAGAACTACAAACACCGCTGCTGCGCCCACTTACCTCCACGCAATGCGACCTCAAGTCATTGCCGGTGCCTGTTCCGTCCTCGGCTCCATGCTGACACCACCTGCCCCCTCGCTGGTGGGTGAGCGCCATGCCCCTGGCCGAGCGCTGCCGCTGGAGGCAGGAGTGCGCCACGCCGCCCCCCGGTGAGCAGTCAGGACGGCTGGGGGTGGGGTGGGGGTGGGGCAGCTCCAGGTGCCACGGGAACCTCACTGCCCTGATGCCCGCACTGAAGGACGATACGCAATTTGAATATTTTTGTCACGGGAATTCAACTTTGTCGTGGGAAATTAGTTGACGATTTCACCAAAGTTAATTCTGAAACGTCCCTTTGCTGCCTAGCACGCCACACGTGCGGGTGGGCAGGAGCCCGTGTTCGAGGGGGGCAGAGCTGGGGGAGGTCGCAGTGGCGCACGGGGTGCCGTCTGGTCAGGCCTCCGCTGGCCGGTCCGGCCTGTCCGCCACTGCCGCGCAGGCACCGGGCACTTGTGATGCCCGGTCCTCCAGGCCCAGGAAGGAAAACCAATGGCGGTTTCTCGGGAAGACAGGGCCGCCCGGCGAGGAGCAAGTGGCCCGCCATGTCCTCACTGCTGCCGGCCAGGCGAGACGACAGAGCCAGGGTCCCGCAGCACCAGGCGGCAGCTCGTCTCCCGGGGGGGGGGGGGGGGGGGGCACGCTGGAGGCCGTGAGCACGTGAATACGGTGCCGGGGCAGTGTTTCCCACTGGCCTCTCCCAGAGAGGGCTCACTGCCCCGCCCTCACCCCTCACCCCAACTCCCCGAGAGGGCGAAGCCACAGCTGGGAGACGGGGCGGGGCGGGGGGCACCCCCTCTCAGCTTCACTCCTGCTGGGGCTCCACCACAGAAACAGGAGGAGGAAGCCTCTCCCAGGTCACCACGTGCTGAAGCTCATGCCGTCCGGGGTGAGCTGCCGTCTTTATCAGCCCGTCCATCACACTGGGGTCCCCGTCTATCACACCAGGGTCCCCGTCCATCACACCGGGGACCCCCTCTATCACACGGGGGTCCCCGTCCATCACACTGGGTCCCCATCCATCACACGGGGTCCCCGTCCATCACACGGGGTCCTCCTCTATCACACGGGGTCCCCGTCCATCACACTGGGTCCCCGTCCAATCACACGGGGGTCCTCGTCCATCACACTGGGGTCCCTGTGGCGCTCGTTCTGCCACATCAAGTCCCACATCACCTGGAAGGTGACTGGAGAGTCAAGGCCTCTCCCAAGGGGGGTCTTGCTCACTGGGACTGACCTTTAGGCTAGTCCCCCCGACAGCAGCGCAGCGGGAACCCGCCGGCCCGGTCGGAAGTGCGGCCAGTGCCCCAGGGAGGCTGGGAGAACCCCGGCCACCAGGCGGTGACCAAGCAAGGACTCATTCAGACCTCCTGCCCTGGAAGCAGCCCAGCAGCGCACGGGCCGCAGGGCAGCGCGAGGGGCACCCTAAGGCCTCTCCTGGGCTGAGATGCAGGCCCTCGACGCAGAGTCCAGGGCCAGGCAGCAGGGCTGGGCAGGGGTGGGGAGGGCCCTCAGCCAAGCCCCGCCATCCCACGGCCGCCCCCACGGCCCGCCCTCCACTCATCAGAACTGGAGGACGGGAGAGTGAGCGCCCTCACCGTGCAGGCACCCACACCACACCAGAGGGAGGGGTGGCACTGGGACAGCCGCTCCCAGCAAACAGCCCAGGCAGGGGAGGAAGTCAGTCCGTGGCCTGTGGCCGGCGAACCTCCTCGCTGTGCACACCCCGACGTGGGGATGCATTTCAGAGCAGCAGGAGCGTCGCCGGCCCTCTCCCAGGCCCCTTCATCAGGACAGTCTTCCCTGATATACAAACAAGCCAGACTCTGTGCCAGGGATGCCCACCCTCCCACCTCCCCGCCAGCCAGCCGCTCCGACATTCCCACGGCGCCTCCCGAGGCCCACAGCGCCGTGCGCCTGACACAAACACGACACACCAAGCAGGCCGACACAAACCACAGCCACGCCACTCCTTCCGAGGCTGGCCGCGTCCCCACCACGGGAGTCTGTCCTGGCCTCACAGGGCGTCGATTCTCCATCACGGACCCGGGCAGCGAGCCCGGGGTCCAGCCTCACCGCACGGAAGACACGGCAGCAGAGCTCACGGTGTGAAGCGGCTGAGTTACTTCCTCGTGAGACTTCGTCACGGGCTGTTGTGTTGTTTGTTCGGTTTCAATACCATTACTTGTGGATCCTATAAAAACCACGCGCTGAGAGGCTCTGCGATGGAGGGGTGTGGGCGGGGCCTCCAGGCCGCCTGACCCACCCTGACTGCGCTCGGCCCTGAGCCCCCTCCAGCCAGGTGCGTGGGCCTCTGACACGCTCCACCTGACACCTCCCCACGAGAAGCCCCACTGGGGGCACGGCAGCATGTGACCCAGCCCCCGGATGCGGGCCCACGTGAAGCGGGACGGGAGGAGAGGTTCCTTCCCAAGGAGAGGGCGTCGCAGACACCGGCCAGCGCGGGGAGCCGGGGCGCCAGGAGAGCCAGGAGGCCGCCGGGCCACCAGTGTGTGTGCGGTGCCCCTGCTTCCCTCTGACCTCAGTGGGGAGCGCTAGGAGCTGCTCACTCAGGAGCCAGGTGACCCCAACCCAACCTGCGCCTCTGCACCTTTCGAGTCCGGGGGTAGGGGGGTGCGCCAGCAGCTGTGAGGTCCCCACGCCCAGCGCCCAGCGGCGGCACAGGGCCTGCTCTGGCTGCTTCTCGTTTCTGCGCAAACAGACACAGGCCACACGGAGGGCAGTGGTGCCACCTGTGACGGGCTCCCCTCGCCACACGCCTGGATCGTCCAAGTTTCCTGTGAGCGTGGACTTGCACGTGTCATACCAAAAAGCGTGAAGTAACAACGGTTGCACAGAAATATACCAGAAAAGCGAAAGTGTGCTTTTTTTTTTTTTGCTTTCTCTTAAAAACTGGATCCTCCAAAAACAAATGACACTGAAGAATTTTATTTTTTTTAAATTAGAGACTGTGAGCTCATCAGACAAGCTCCCCAATACGGCTCAGAACTCAGGGCTTCCGGCTCACGGTGATCGCACGTCAGTGACCTGGCTCCTCTGGAAAAAGTCATTTTGCATAGACGACTTCTCCAACGAGATGGCCCTCCACTCCTTTAAAAGCTACTGACTTTGCCCGGCCGGCGTGGCTCCGTGGTTGCGAGTCGTCCTATGAACCAGGAGGTCAGGGTTCGATTCCCAGTCAGGGCACATGCCCCGGTTGCAGGTTCGATTCCCAGTGTGGGGCGTGCAGGAGGCAGCCAATCGATGGTTCTCTCTCATCATTGATGTTTCTCTCTCCCTCTCCCTTCCTCTCTGACATCAATAAAAATACATTTTTAAAAAGTTACTGACTTAAAGTTTTACCCATTTTAAAATTTATCTTGTTAAAAACACACCATACCTCTCTGGCTTCTCAGAAGACAGTAGACAAAATGAAATTACAGTTCTGAAAATTGTTAAAAGGTGACGCTACAAGGAGTTACAATAAAATTTTATAAAACTGTTGATTAGAAAAAATAAAAACAGCCCTGACCAGATTGCTCAGTGGTTAGAGCATCAGTCCACACCAAAGGGTCACGGAGACGCTTCCCGGTCGAGGGCGCGTACCTGGTGCAGGTTCCCACCCCGGTAAGGGCGTGTGGAGAGGGAACCAACTGATGTGTCTCTCACTTCAATGTTTCTCTCTCTCTCTCTCTCTCTCTCTCCCCTCCCTCCCTTCCTCCTGCTCTCTAGTAATCAATGGAAGAAATGACCCGGGGAAGGATTAAAACAAAAAAACAAACAAACAAACAAAGGAAAAACAAACACAAGCATCAAATCCCCAATGTCGGAACCACAGTCCAATCCTCTAGGTCAGGGGTCCTCAAACTTTTTAAACAGGGGGCCAGTTCACTGTCCCTCAGACCGTTGGAGGGCCGGACTATAGTTTAAAAAAACTATGAACAAATTCCTATGCACACTGCACGTATCTTATTTTGAAGTAAAAAAACAAAACGGCAAAAACACCCGCATGTGGCCCGCGGGCCGTAGTTTGAGGACGCCTGATCTAGGTTAGCAGTACACGGGCAGGTAAGAAACTCAGAACGCGTCACCCTCACGCCCGGCTGCAGGCGTGGCGAGGGCCCAGGCACGGGCAGGTGTGCACACAGAGGGGGTGCTGGACCCAGACAGCTGCGATGGGCCACGCACGCAGGGAGGGCGCCCGCGCTGCGGGGAGAGCGCCTGCTGCTCCTCAGAGGCCTGGGTCTGGTCCACGTTCTGAGAACCGCCGCCCACTCGGGCAGACGCTGCACCCGGGACCCCGAGGGCGCCGCGGACGGCCAGGCGCGCAGCACAGTGTGAGGAGCCAGCCAGGCCCGCGCGGCGCCGAAGCGCGGGGTTAGGACGGGGCGGGTGGAACGGCTGCACGGGGGAAGGCTGCGGCCCACACGGGCCGTGAAGACAGTCGGTAACTGTCTGATGGTGCGCCATGAAGATCTTCCCGGAGAACTGGGACTACACGCAGCGTGACGGAGACTGTGTGACGCCACACCCTTTATGTAAACCGCACCCCCACCACGCAAGTGGACGACGCGTCCTCATGGACGCCTGCGTGTGGAAGCAAAGGCAGGAAGCGAGGGCCGCTGCCTCTGGATGCGGCGAGAAGCCAGGTCCGGGGGGCCCAGGAGACAGCGGCATCGGCAGTGCGCGCTCCTTTAGAAAGGCTTAAACACGACACACTGAACGCAGCTGCCACGTCTTCGTGGGTGAACATACGTCCCATCCCCGCTGTGCTTTTCCGGACCTTGTCAGCCTCGAAACGCTCCTGAGCTCTGTACCCAGTGCTGCGCGTCCATCTCCCGCTCCCAGCTCCCGGGCAGAGGCCGCATCCCCGTCCCGCCAGGGCCGCCGGCTTCCGCCAGGCCTCGCGCCTGCAGGCCGACCCGGTCCCAGGTGACACCGAGGTCGTCTTCCCGTTCTTGGGAGAAGCAGCTCCGAGAAACACAGGAAACAACCCACTCTCCGCTCTGACCACCACCTTCAGAGCCCGGGGGTCCAGGCGATGCCAAGCCTGTCCCCTGACAATGCGACATCGACCCTCCGACCCGGGCGGTGATCAGGCCTGGCGGAGGCAAAGGCCGCTCCCCTCCCCGGGGCATCAGCTCCAGGCACCAAAAGCCTTCACGCCGACTCAGCTTCCCTCCCACTCAGGTGCCGGTGCGGCGCCGCGGCCCCTCTCCGCCAAGCCCCACGACAGCGGTGATGGCGACGCGGGCACTGGCGAGTTCCATCTGTGAGCCAGCACTGAGGCGGGTGCTGTGACACCCCACGCGCAGTGTGTCCGTTTCTCCTGACTACCCCGGCGGGCAGTGACCCAGGCTCCAGACGAGGAGGCAGCGCTCAGGGCACCGGCTGGAGGCGGAGCCAGACCCGTCCAAAGCTACACGTGGGATTGCTATCGCAGTCAGATCTGTCCCCTCTGCTGGTTTATCCATTTTGCAGCAATTCACAGGGCGCCCACAGCGTGCCAAGCGCACTGGCAGGTCCCAGGGCTACAGGAGGGAGCACGGTCCCGCCCCGAGCACACACTGCCGGCTCCCACAGCAACCACGCCCGGCGGGGGGAGCCTCAGGGGCCCCGAGCGGCTCCGGGAGGCCGGCTCCGGGAGGCCGTTTGAGAAAGCGGCTTTGAGGCCGTCCGCGGAGATGCTCGGCAGCCCTCCTGGTGCAGCCGGGAGCAGAAAGGAGCCCGGTGCTGCCTGTGTCACCGGGCGGCTCTCGGCAACGCAGCGACAACAAAACGAGCGCAACGCGCGGCCGTGGAAGCAAGAGACGAAGCCGCCTCTATGTGCGGGGAGCGCGGCCTAGACGGTGGTCGGCAAACCGCGGCTCGCGAGCCACCTGCGGCTCTTTGGCCCCTTGAGTGTGGCTCTTCCACAAAATACCACGTGCGGGCGCGCACATACAGTGCGATTGAAACTTCGTGGCCCATGCGCAGAAGTCGGCTTTCAGCCTGGGCGAGTCTATTTTGAAGAAGTGGCGTTAGAACACTCAAGGGGCCAAAGAGCCGCAGGTGGCTTGCGAGCCGCGGTTTGCCGACCACTGGGCTAGAACACACACAGCCGTTTGTGCCCGACGACAGCTGAGGCCCAGGGACGCCCCTTCCAGGTCCAGTCCCACACGCACCCTGAACGTCACCAGGATTCTGTCAAATGAGGCGCGTCCACGTTGAGAGACACCGATAAAATGACGCCTGCTTCCTTTGGAGAGTGCCGGGCCAGTCCAGACAACGGGAGGCGGAGGAGCTGCGCGGGTCAGGAGCCGGGGCGGGAGCGGGCCGGGCGGCGGCCGTGCCCAGGATGCTGTGGGGTGACTGGCAGACCTGGGCCGCGGGGCAGGCGGGAGCGCGGCAGCTGTCGCGGTGTCGTGAAGGGACTGCGGACGTGGACACGTCCTCTCTCTTAGAAGCTGCTGCAGGACGAGGAGGGGGAGCGGGAGGCTGACCCCCCTCGAGTATCAGACAGCACAGAACCCCGGGGCGGACAGCTGGGTGCCGGGGATCTCGCCAGAGGAAGCACAGGAGTTATTTGTACTCGTCTTGCAACTTTTTTAGAAGCTTAAAATTTTTTCAAAATGGAAAGTTTAAAAAATAATTAGAATTACAAAGCCCAGACCCCCAAAATCACAACAAAAAAAGGAACGAAACAGGTGTGAGCCCACACGGCCCCCCTCTCCCGCCTGTGAGCACTGAGCCTTCAGAAACGGGAACCCCCCCTCATGTAGCCACCCCCAAATCGACATGTAAACCACCTAGGGTGAAACAGAACGCATTTTAAAACACAGGCTCCATCTAGACAAAAGGCGTAAGACGAAGGCCTTGACCAATCTCAGCCAAACGTGTCGACATAAAGGAAGGGGTGGTACAGATTGGGGGGTGCACACCGTGCCTGTAAATATTTGAGGTTTTCATGCCACATCGTGTGTCTCAATGAAGCAGCCAAATAGCATGTAAGCATGGCTGTGTTCCAATAAAACTTTACTTATAAAAACAAGAATCTGGCACCATTTGGCTCCCAGACGGTGGTTTGCTGACTGGATCTAAACGTGGCCGAGCTGGGCAAGCTGTTTACCAGACGTCCCCCCTTCTCCCTGGGCACGTGGCCCCTCCTGGAGTGGCCTGGACCCAGCTCGGGCCGCTGGCACATGAGCGGAGTGAGAGCTTCCACCTCGGGGTCTGCCCACCAGCACTGCCCCTCTGGGCCCTGCCGCAGGCCCGGCGCAGGCAGACGCCACTGCAGCCTGGAGCGCAAGCGGACGGGGGGTGGGGGGGTCCTGATGCCGAGGTGAGAGGTGCCCTCGACACCGACAGAAACGCCTCTCCTGGAACTCCCGTGAGCGAGATGCTGGTGCTGGCACGTCCTATCGGGACAGCTGCCGCCAGAGGCTGGACAGGAAAACACTCACTCACTCAGCCACGCAGTCTTCTAAGCGCCAGGCACGGCGCTGGCTCCGGAGCCGACGGTGTTCTCGCGGGAGTCAGCTTCCCGAGGGGCAGACACCACTCCACAGTCACAGACAGTGACAGCCACACTGGCAAGGGCCCCCGGGTGCGAACAGCTGTCCCTGCAGACGGCGGGCGGGACGGCAGGCACACTAGCACGCACACACGCTTAGAAAGGACTGGGTCCATTTGCAAGGACAGAAACTCAACACTGCGAGGGGGGCTGGCTCCCACGCAGCCACAACACCACGCGCTGTAACGGGCTGCCCGGGGCCCCGCCCAGCCAGAGCCTTCTCTCGCCTGCCACCCCAGGACTCTCTCAGGCCCAACCGTCCCCGGGCTTCCGGAGCTCGGTGCTGGAGCAACACGGGCCGGGCAGTCCCCTGCCCTGCGTCCGGAGCGGCAGCAGCCGAGGACTGGTCAGCCCCGCCAGCAACAAGCCTCCAGAGAGAGCGGGCGCAGTGCCTCCCGCACGCCTGGACCCGCAGCCCACTTCACCTGGTGGGTCAGCCAGGGCCCAGGCCAGACCGACCCACGCAGTCTCTCACCGGGAAGGACGCTGCAGCAGCAGTACTTACGCCCGGGGTGGCGGGGTCAACCGAGGCGGTGGCCACACGCGTGGCTGGGGACCCACATGCGTGCCCCTCTTCAAGGGCACCGCAGGCGGCAGCACACGTGGCTATTTAAACCGAGATTAACTGAAAAACTAAACGAAATTCGGTTCTTCAGTCCATCCACATACGCCCAGGCTAACCTGGACCGGGCTACGCAGACAGCACCCCGCCACCGCGCAGGGTTCTCGGCTCTCTGCGGGGCCTGCTGGCTAACCCCGGGGGGCAGGCCCGGAACTGTCCCCCCACGATCTGCAGAGAAAGTGCCACTGCTGAGACAGCGGTGGCCCGGCCGGAGCGGGCTCTGTGCGGCCTGGTCTGCGAGCAGCCGACAGAGGGAGGCGGGCAGCCAGCGGCAGCAGCGATGTCGTCCTCGGCCTCGGCCTGTGAGTCACTGTTCCCGGCTCCGCTGCAGGGAGCTACCTGCCACGCGGACGGCGCTCCTGTCCCCGGGGCGGAGGGGGGCAGCTCTGAGCAGCTTTCCGCCCACAGCCTCCGGCCGCTGCTGGGCCATGAGCTCCAGCGGGTCTCACGTGAACGTTCTTCCCAAATTGGTTTGGGATTAGTTTGCACCGACTCTCTTCCCAGCGTCGCTCCCAGTAGCACCGAGGAGGATCCTTGACGGCATCAGCCGCCTGGAGCCGGAGCATTTCTGGGGAGGCCCTCACGACCGCCACCCCACGCAGCAGCCTGAGCCTGAGCCTGAGCCAACGCACGGCTCCCAGAGCCTCCTCCCCGCAGCTCACCGCGTGCTCGCTCGGCTCCCACAGCAGCCCACCAGCCAGCTGACACGCACGGGGCTCAGACTTCCCACAGGAAGCCGGACAATTACCTTTTGAGCCCGATATGCTGCCCCCAAACCCAGAACGTCTGTGAGCCCGAGCAGGCAGGTCTGGGCGGGGGGGGCGGGGCGGGGCGGCACGGAGCACGCCCGGCGTCTCCCTGTCCGTTCGGGGAGAGAGTCCAGAAGGCAGAGCCTGTTCCGAGGAGAGAGGTCAGCTCCACCCGCCGGGCAGCCTGGTTCCCGGGGAGGAGGCCGGCGAGAGCCGCCCAGGAAAGCTCACCGGAGCGGCGCCGTGCGCAGAGGTTTCCTGAAAGATCCCCGCCAAGCTCCTTCCCAGCAAACCACGTGTCACTGACACGCGGGGACTGGCCTGGCTCCAGGCCCCCCGCCCCCGTGGGCCCACACCTGCGGCTGAAGGGAAAGCAGGGGGTCCTCCGGGAACCAGCTGGGAGAGGATGAGGCCGCCGCCCCCCACCTGGCTACGGGGAATAGCAAGTGATCGACGGATGGATGGTCCCCCTGAAAGAACCCGGGACTGACATACAGAGCACCGAGCTCACGCAGACGCGAACACAGATGTAACAAGGCCGATGACGCCGTGATGTGACTTCTCACTTCCTTGTACAGTGTCACTCAACTTCTAAAGCAAATTATAATTTAAACTACATCGAAAGGCCTGACCCTTCAGGTAAAAGTGTATTCGGAACGCAAGACAGAGCGACGGCCTGTAGGGGGCACCCAGGGCCACTCACTGTAGGGGGAACCCAGCGGCCGGCAAGGACCAGCTGTCCAGTGGGGGAGGCATTGAAGGGGACGTCATGGCCCGAAAGGCACGCATGCTCCTCGCTGGGCACCCCATCTCCTCACGAGGCGGGACGCCCCTCTCCCCGCACACGCTTACCCGGGCAGGACTCCCCCCTCTCCCCGCACACGCTTACCCGGGTGGGACTCCCCCCTCTCCCCGCACACGCTTACCCGGACGGGACTCCCCCCTCTCCCCGCACATGCTTACCCAGACGGGACTCCCCCCTCTGCCTGCACACGCTTACCCGGACGGGACTCCCCCCTCTGCCTGCACATGCTTACCCGGGCAGGACTCCCCCTTCTCCCCGCACACGCTTACCCGGGCAGGACTCCCCCCTCTCCCCAAACACGCTTACCTGGGCAGGATTCCCGCCCCCCCCCCCCACACACACGCTTACCCGGGCAGGACTCCCCTCTCTTCCCGCACACACACGCTTACCCAGGACAGCGCAGTGACGAGGTGCCAGCCATACAGACCGTCAGGAAGCGAACACCTCCTTCTAAACACTTTTGTTTGGGGAACACAGCTATTTTTTCATCAGAAGTCATTTTTGAAGGAGGTGTGTACAGTGACAGCTGTTCGTGAACAGGATAACGAGTACACACACGTTAGTCTCTCCGTTCTAAGTCTAACAGAGGAACAGACAAACCCACAGGAGCCCAGCTCTTCGGGGACACGGTTCTGGCCCGAACACCTTGAGAGCTGCGGGAATCACACAGGTGGGCGCCAGGGACCGCGCCCGAGCTGCGGGCAGGGCAGTCGTGTGCTGCACATGGGCATTGGGGAGGAGCGTCCTCTGAGGGGACACGGAGGACGGTGTGGCCTGACACGTTCCAGGGGACAACGGGCAAAGGGCTCCTAGTCAGAACCGGGGAACACCTCGCCCCCTGCCTGGGCACAACGCCTCGAGGGGGCCACTGCGAACAGCGTGAGTGTGGGTGGAAGTGTCTGTCTCAGGGTTGCAGGCCCACCCCAGCTCATCCCACCACGTCCAACAACAGCCACGTGGTCCGCGGGCCAGAGTGGGCACGGGAGGCCCGAGGGCGTGACCACGGGGCGCCCCAGCAAACCAGGGGAACACACTGCTCTCCCAGCCTCGACCAGACCCGCAGCGACAGCCAGCGTGCCTTCCCGCTCCGCTGCTCACACTGTGGCCTTGTTCCTCCCGCCCGTCAGCCGCGGCCTCAGCCAGGAGGCCAGGAACTCCGCCCCCAAGGCTGCGGAGAGCCAGCGCCAGGGCTGCTTCCAGGAAGCCGGCAAGCTCCCCCCTCCCTGAGTGCCGGGATGGAGGTGGCCAAGGCAACGAGGCGCTGCTGTCACGGGCGTTGTCACTAACTCAGCAAGTCTAGCCCGACCTCCACAAGACCTGCGAGCAGCGGAGTGAACGGCTGTGCGTCCAGACCCCATGCCTCCTTCCTTCCCGCACACACTGCCACGTGGCCGTCTTTTCCAGAAGCGCGAGTGGGGACACGGCAGAGCCCCCGCACCCTTTCCGCGCCGCCCGGCCTGCCGCCGCAGTGACAGAGGGCTCCCTGAATCCACTCTCCAGCCAGCTCCACACACACTCCCCGACAGACAGCACCCTGATTTCTGAAACACGACATGAATGTCCTTGCGGGGTGCCAGGCCCCGGCCTCCAGGTGAACTGCGGGCTCGAGAGATGGTGCCGTTTTAAAACCGAGGCGACGGCTGCCCCAGCCTGCCCCGCCCGGAAGCCCTTCCAGAGTGAGTCTGAACGAGACGACAGCCTGACTCTGAGCAAATGTTTACAAGTAACTGCTAACCGGCAGGAAAGACAGAAAAAAGCAGTTATTCAGAGAGAGTGCCACATTTCTGTCTGTTTTAAAAACATCGCCCTGGCCCATTTGGCTCAGTGGATAGAGCACAGGCCTGCAGACCGAAGGGTCCCGGGTTCGATTCTGGTCAAGGGCACATGCCTCGGTTGCAGGCTCCTCCCCTGGCCGGGGCTTGCGCAGGAGGCAACCAGTTGATGTGTCTCTCTCACGTCGATGTTTCTCTCTGTCTCTCCCTCTCTTCTCCACTCTCTCTAAAAATCAATGGAAAAATATCCAAGGGTGAGGATTAAAAAAAAATCCTCATTTGAGAATACATTTTTATTGACGAGAGAGAGAGAGAGAGAGACAGAGAGAGAGGGAGACAGACATCAGCTGGTTGCCTTCCATACAGGCCCCAAAGGGGGATCGCACTGGGATGATGCTCCAACCCGCTGAGCCACTGGCCAGGGCCATCTCATGTCTCGACCCAGCTGTCCGGGAACAGCACCAGCCTCTCCGTTCTGCAGCCTCAAACCATCTCCTCTACCCAACAACCATCCACCCGAACATGCCACCCCCCCCCCGAACAGGCCACCCGCCCGAACATGCCACCCGCCCGAACACGCCACCCACCCGAACACGCCACCACCACCCCCGGACATGCCTTCCTTCAGAGAAGGCTCTTCTGGCTCAATCTCTCCCTCTCCGGTCATAATGGGCCACACCTGAGAGCCCGTCTCCCTTGTGGTTTCTGTGGCCCTACCTGCTCCACATGTCTGCACACGTCACAACACGTCTGCACACGTCACAACATGCCATGGCAGACCATCCTCCCTCATCACAGCTTTCTCCACATGGAAACAGCCAGATCTGACACCCTTTCTTGTCCCAAGCGCAAACCCAACTCGGCACACAGGCCCCGTCCTGGACCAGCACCGCCCAGGGATGTGACCCATGTCTAAACGTGTGAGGAAGGCCTGGGGGCGGCCGACGTGACAAGGGAGGGGGGAAGGAACACACTTCCCATCCCCTGGGATGCTGGGCACTGGGCTAACACCGCTGTCTTCACAGTCTAGGGCACTTTCCAATTAATTTCGCTCTAATAACTACTGGTGTAAAGGCCAGTGACTAACTTGGTCTTCTTCAAATGACCCGTTGGAATAACAAGGAGAAACTATGTTCTGTATGTTTTCATTTACGTAGTAACATTTATGTAGTAACATGCTTTGGTGGTTACAATTAATGACTGTTCATCACGGTACATGTGCAGAGGCCGTGATCCGTAGCATGTCAGTCACCGCATGCTTCCAGAGGGGGAGTGCCAGCTCAGCAGAGCGGAGGCACGAGGAGCTACGCCGCGCAGGTGACAATACGTGGCCAACCTCAGCAATGGCTTCCTGACAGACATGCCACCACCCACTGCCTCTGAGGCAATTCTGGCCCAAAACGTCAAATGCCAGTCTGCTCCAGCTCCAGGTCCAACCGCCAATTTACAGGAGTGACAGGCACCACGAGCCCAATCTGTAATGCGGACAGGCCGTGACCTCGGCCCGCAGCGGTAAGGAAAGAGGCGAGATGGAGCGAACGGATCCCGGGCACCAGCCAATCGGAGTGAGCACCTGACGCTTCCAGATTCAATGCAAACACTTAGAAACATTCCCGTGGCAGGACGGGGAATCCAAACCCTGCCTGGGCGTCTGGTGACAGGAAGAAATCCTTGGCTGTTTAGGTGCGATAGCGACCCTGTGGTTAGGTGCTAAGAGAAGAATCTTTATCTTTTACTGACGTCTTTAAGGCAGGGCGATACGACATTTGTGATTTGCTTCCAAATAACAGGGCGGGAACAAAGATGAGTGGGACAAAGACAAACCCAGTTTGGCCTGAACACAACAGTTGCTGCAGCAGGGGCGTATGTGGGGGGTGGTGTGTGGGGGGCGGTATGAGTGGGGGGTGGTGAGCAGGCAGCAATGCAAACAAAAGAGCCCAAGTCTCATGTAACCTCAGCCCAGGAGCAGTGAACGCAATTCCCAAACTGGATCCTAACTGCAGTGAAAACATGGATGACGTCAGACATTCACGCAAAGCTGTGCACCGGTGCCTGAGGCCCCTGCGTGGAAGTCAGTCATGAGCTTCCCGTTTCAGAGAAAATGTGCACATCGGCTTCCCTGCTCTCAAGTCACGAAAACGCCCTGATCGCCCTCCACGCCAAGCCCTGGACTTCTCTGGGAAGGGGAGCTTCTGACAGCCCGGAGGGTACCAGCGAGCACTTAGGTCAAGTTTCTGGAAGAGGAGAGACCGCTCAGACTGCGGACGTACTTGCCATCAGGCTGTGACGCTTTTAGAAGCCAACAGCCCTTTCCAGGAGCACACACAGGCATCCCTTCGTGCCCTCCTTCCCCACGCTCCTGCTCCGGTCCATTTCCCACCCTGCCTGCAGGATCGCAGGCAAGCAGCCAGGCAGGCTGGGCGGGGCACGCAGCCGGCCACAGGCCGGGAATGTGGGCCCAGCGACCCGCGGGCCCTGGGACGCGCCCACGGAGAAGCCCAGCTCCTGGGGTGCAGCCTGCAGAGCAAGGTGAACACCAAGCCCACCTCAGACACAGACGTGGCCCGGCCTGCTCAGCTCCTGCCTCCCTGGCTACCATGTCCTCGCCTGAGCTAGCGAAACCCCGAAACCCCGGTGCGAGGCCCTGCCCCACAGCCAGGCCGGGCCGGCCTCACAGACCTGAGTCACAGAGCGCGCCTGGGCCGCAGCGGCCTCCGGGAGCCGCAGGCAAGGGCGGAGGGCTGTTTACCGGGCGTTCCCACGGGCGTGGCTGCCCCGAAACGCAGCTAATGGCCCGGGACGAGCAGGTTCCCGGAGAGAGGAGCGGCGCGATCACCAGCACCGGCGAACAACGCCAGCATTCACCGGGCCCTGACTTTCCCAAACGCCGGCCTTTCTGTTTGCACAGTGCAGTGAGTCATCGCTGAGGCTGCCACTCGCAGATTATTCAGCCGCGTGTTTACAACCAAACATGCCCAGCCCCTGGGAGCAGACGTGTGCGGAGCGGCTCGGGGCCTGGAAACTACCAGCAAAAAGCCCGCCAGACCCGGGGATGAAGCAACAGGGGGAACACACGCCGCGAGGAGCTGAGCCCTGCCGACGCACAGCAAAGCAAGTGCCCGGGAGGAAACGGGGCGTTAGTTCAACGGGCTTCCCCGTCTCCGGAGCGAGGCTCTCCGGGGCAGAAACGCGTGCGTGGGAACCGGAAGCGGGGAAAGTGAGCGGAGGGCGGAAGGGGTGCCGGGGTGTCCTAAAGCTCGCGCGTCCGCGCCCCGCGGCCTCCCTGCCCGCCGGCCCCCGCCCGTCCCCGGCGCGCCCGGACCCGCATCTCCACGAACACCAGTGGCACCCCGGCCCTCCCTCGGATGGGGCGGCCCCTCCCCGCCCAAGTCGCTGCCGGTTCTGACCGCGTCCCTCCTGCGGGGCGCTCGGGCCGTGGGGAGGGGGAGGGCCCCGACGCCAGCGGGGTGACCCCAGCGTCCCGATCGGGCGGGAACAGGGACGACCGCCAGGATCCGCGACAGGCGGAGCGACCCTCGGGGCCCGAGGCCGGGCCGGGCGGGGTCAGGAGTGGCCCCGTGTCCAGGCCGGGCAGGGGCCGGGATCGGGGTGACCGGGGCCCAGACTGGGCGGGGTGAGGGCGTTGCCGGGCGGGGCCGCGGGTCGGGCCGGGGTCGCGCACTCACTGCTTGGGCAGCTGCAGGGCGGGCGCGCCGCGCCGCTGGAAGGCCCCGTCCACGAAGACGCCGTTCTTGCCGAGGCAGCGCAGGTAGAAGTGCGGCTCCTGGAAGGAGAGCTGCAGGTGGCGCCGCGAGATGAAGCTCGACAGGCCCATGCTCACGTCCACCGAGCCCTGCGACGAGTTGCGGCCGATGGTGACGCTGGGCTGCCGCATGAGGAACTCGAACTCGCGGCCCTCGAGGCGCGCCAGCACGGGCCCCGGGCTCCGGCGCACCGAGTCGGCCGCCGCGGCCACCAGGGCCTCGCCCGGCGCGCCCGCGCCCCCCGCGTCCCCCGCGCCCCCCGCGCCCCCCGCGATCGCGCCCGGCGGAGGCGGCGGCGGGGGCTGGGGCGGGCGGCGGCGGCGACGGGGCGGCCGGCCCGGGGGCGGCGGCGGCGGCGGGGGCGGCGGCGGCCGGGAAGGCGGCGGCGGCGGCGGCGCACCGCACGGGGCTGCAGGGCGCCGAGCGCAGCGCCAGCAGGGCGCGGGCGCCGCTGTCCTCGCCGACTTCGGCCATGTTCGCGCAGCTCCGAGCGGCCTCCGGCGGCGGCGCGGCGGCGGGGGGCGGGGCTCCGCGGGCGGCGGCGGGCGCGGAATCCCGGGCTGGATCGCGCCGCAGCGGAGCGGAGCGGAGCGGAGCGACGGGCCGCGCGCCCCGCCCGTCCGCCAGGGCTCGCGGGGGCTCGCGGGGAGCGGGAGGGCCGCTGCGCCGGCCCCACGGCTGCCCCCTGGCCCCGCCCGGCCGTAGGCCGCCCTGTCCTCGTCCTAGGCCCGGGGAGGGGAACCCGCCGCCCCGAATGTCTAACTGGGAAGTTGGGTCCTGGAACAGATGACCCCAGCAGTTCCTGGGCCTGAACCCTCCACCCTGCCACCCCGTGGCCCGGTGTTCCTTTTGGAGCCATCCCTTCCCTCAACCAAGGGCTCCATGGAGTCCGCGGGGGCAGTGCCCTCCAGACCCCCAGGCCTCACTTGGTAGAAGTGGAAAGACTTCTGCCCACATGACAGCCTCGATGGTTCTTGTCCCGCGGAGCAAACAGGTGCTCACGGGGCTGGCACGGGGCTGGCTCGGGCCTGGCCACGCGTCGACACCCACGGGCGTTTGCAAGTCCTGTCTCCTAAGCAGCAATCGTGGGCGACAGCGGCGGCTCCGACAGAGAGGGCCAGGGAAGGGACAGTGACAGGCCAGTGAAGATCGAAGACCCGAGAGGCTGCATTCTCCCGCTCTGCAGGCCGAGCGGGCATGCCCGCTGCCTCCCAGGGCGCACCGAACAGGAAAAGGAAAAGCTGGCAAGGAGGGCCTCCCGCACCGGCTTCTACCCTGAGGGAGCCTCTGAAGCTGGTGCAGAAATGACAGGGACAAAATTACCTCGAAGGCGCCCGGGCTGGGCTGTCCTGGGAGAGGCCCGTGAAGGCCCATTAAAAAGAAGCGGTGAGCTGCCTGGAGAAACCGTCCCTTCAAAAAAGCCAAAGCGTGTGAGCAGTTGTTCACCAAAGACACACGCGTGACAGACAAGCACATGAAAGGCATCTCAGCGCCATTAGTGGTTAGGGGGCGGATTGGAAGCGCCGAGTGCCCCTCCCCTGGTGCCGGAAGGCTCCGGGGTCCCACCATCTGGGAAACACTTGAGCCATGTCTTAGGAAGTGCAACTCACTTACCCTGTGACCGCAGTCCTATCCCTAGGTGTTTTCCCAAGTGAATTGAAAAGCGTGTCAACACGCAGACCTGTACACAGATGCGTGCAGTGGATTTATTTATGTATCTCCAACACCTGGAGACAACCTGACCGGCACAGGTACCTCGGCTGGGGAATGGAGAACAGGCTTCGGCACAACCACGGGGTGGAACACTATGCAGCCGGGAAGAGGAGCGGGATACCCCCACTCAGCATCACGGGGGACCCCAAATGCTTTCGCTTGTGGGACGTCCTAGAAAAAAGCCGAACTACGGAGATGGAAACAGATGGGTGGTTTGCCAGGGCTGGAGGTCTGGGAGAGGCTGGCCATGTGACACGTGGGAAATGTTTTTGGAGGGTGACCGTGGTGGCGCCAGGAGGACTCTCCGTATTTGTCAGGAGCAGCAGAAGTGTTCACTAAAAGCAGTGGATTTTGCTCTCTGAAAATCAGCCTTAATTTAAAAGTTTTTTTAAAAAATCTCTAGCTTGGGCTTATAGACCCAAAACAAGTATTAAGAACAGTGCGGCACGACTCGGAAGCCACGAGCTACATTTATACTCTAGTTAACAGGGAACAAAGCTAGACACCTTTCGGTGCGGGGTCTGCAGTCCGTGTGGCTAGTGGTTCCCGCACTGGCCGGGGCAGAGGGGGACACCCCGTTGTGGCTGGCGGCCACCTCTGCCCCTCCTCCCTCATCTGCCCGAGTCAGGGAATCACGCCAGGCAGCCAGGGCCACCAGGAAGCGCGGCCCGGGTCGGCCCTGCGGTGAGCCCCGGGGCCTCACCTGGACTCGCATTCCCGGGGGGACGTGCAAGGCGGCGGGAGAGCCTGCGGACAGGATCCTCCTGGAAACCCCAGCCCGGCCCTGGCTTAGTGTGGGGGCCCAGGAGGGGAGCCCCATATCTGAGAACCTCTGGCCCCCACACACACATGGGCATCCATGCACACGGGCATCCATGCACACGGGCATCCATGCACAGAGCACCTTGAGGGCCTAGAGCTCAAAAATTCAGGGTGTCCCCCAAAATGTACGCACACACTTTGAGTAACTGTACTGGCGGGGTCTATTAAAATCGACCTCATTTTCACAACTGAGCCATCAGCTGTCACAGTGTGTGCACATTTTTGGGGACACCCTGTATTGGACCAACGAGCTTCCTTTTCCTGTCACAGCGTCACTTCCTGCTGCTGCTGCCACCTCCTCGGGTCCTTCCTGTGTCTCCTTCCTGCTGGGTCCCCAGGGTTCCACACGGCACAGGGACGGGACCTGGGGCCATCCCTGAGCGGCCTGCATGTCACCGCTGCCAAGGACAGGCAGGCAGGCAGGCTGATCCTGCGGAAGCACTGCCCGGCCCTGTGAGACCCCAGGCACTGGGAGGGTGGGCCCCGGGCCCCGGCCCCGGCCCCGGACAGGCGGCTTGGTCTTCGGCCCCAGCCTTGGCCTCTGCCATCAGAGCTCCACGCGCTGCTCGGCCAGGTGTCAGGGCCAGGGAAGTCTTCGCCGCCACAGACGCCTGTCGCCCTGAGCGTGGAGCGGTGGGGCTGCCCCCGGCAGTGATACACCAACAAGGCAGGCTCCCAGCCGCGGGCTCAGGGTTGCGCGTGGACCTGTGACCCAGGAGGTCAGGGTTCGATTCCCGGTCAGGGCACAGGCCCAGGTTGCGGGCTCCATCCCCAGTGGGGGGCGTGCAGGAGGCAGCCGATCTATGTTTCTCTCCCATGGATGTTTCTCTTTCTCCCCCTCCTTTCCTCTCTGAAATGAATAAAAACATTAAAAAAATATATTTCTTAAAGACGGCCGTGTGTTACTCCTCTGTTGCTGGTGACAAATGGCTCCAAACGGAGCGGCTCCGGGCGGCCGGCTGCAGTGAGACGCGCCTCAGGGTGACAGCTGCTGCTTCTGGCTCCGGGTCTCTTGTGCGGTCACGTCAAGATGTTGGCGGGGCTGTGTCTTCTGGAAGGTTCTCTGAGCCCGGAGAGTCCGTCAAAACAGAATGAGGTGCAGTGGAAGGGGCCCGGCGGGGTGACCCTGGCGGGGATGGGGCCTCGCGAGCCGTGTCCTCTGCTGCAGAGCCGGCTGGGGGCTGAGGGGCTTAGCAGACGTCAGTGGGCCCTGGACACGGAGAAGCTCGCTCACGTACCCCCTAGAGGCGGTTTTGTAAGGACAGCCGTGGGGTAAGGGACGCAGGACTCAGCCCGAGGGCCCGCCCCACAGAGGCCCCCCCCCCCAGAGTCCCCCCCGCCCCCCAGAGGGCCCACAGGCTGCTCAGCCGGCGGCTCTGGGGCAGGCCTGCTGCACGGTGGCAGGAAGCTGCTCCTTCTCTGGTCTTTACCCTGAATACCTGGGGGGGTTCTGGGGGTGAAACACAGACGAGTCGGGCCCTAGAGGGCTTCCCGGGCCCTCACCCCCAGACTGGTCCTCGCGGCCTCCAGCCCCGCCCACCGAGTGTCTGAGCCCATGGCTGTCCTGGCCCCGAGCTTTCCCGTCTCGGGGCGGCTCTGCGTGTTCAGGGCGCAGCCTCGGCTCCTGTGCACCCCCCCTTCCAGCCGGCACTTGGCCTTGGGTAGGTGTCACAGCCAAGGTCGCCTGGCCGGAGAGCTGCACCAGCCCGAGGGAGAGGCACCGCCATCCCGAGCTGCGCTGCCTCCGCCGCGGACACCGCCGCTGGCCCCTCACGCGGGGACGCGCTGGCATGAGGCTCAGGTTTCAGAGAGCTGCCCCGGAACCAGCCGGAAACCCAGGGCGGTGGCTTGGGCCCCCCCCCCCCGGAATAATTAGCTCCAGCTTTCCCTCCGTTCACCACTCTCCACGAGGCTGGGTCCCCAGGAGAGAGCAGCGATGGGCTTAGCGGGGGCTCTGCCCAGGCCCACGGCCCAAGGTTTGCGGCCAGGAAGCCGCTGCAGAGGCCTGGCCATGGCGGCCGAGGGGGTGCGAGGGAGCTGGGCAGGCAGGAGAGCAGAGGCCGCGCCTTGGTCCAGCCGGATTCCCGCAGGCACCAGCGGGGACCCCCAGTTCAGCTTTTTCAGAAAACTCTGAAGTTCAGCCTTCTCACATCACGGAGAGCGTGGAAACATGCACGGAAGAAGGCAGCCTCCGTGTCCCATCAGCCCGCTGGAGCGACGGTCCGTGTGTGGTCAAGGTCATGCCATCTGGAAGCCGCCCAGGTCCCCCCATGAAGCACATCTCAGGCCCCCCTCCCTCATCTCCTACCCCTCAGGGTGCATCTAAGGAGAAAAGCCCTTTGACAAGGACGTGGCCACAGTGTCACCCCTGTGAGAGACCCCTAACAAGGCCCTAAGCGTGTCAGGCTTCTGGCCAGTGTTGATATTTCTTCTTAACAGCTCTACTGAGGGACAACTTACATACGCTGACATTCACACGATGCTAGTGTGCAGCTTCGTAGCGTATACAGCTGCTCAGCCGTCACCACAGCCCAGCTGCAGAACAATTACTAACTTAGAATAATTGGGAATACCCGTCACCCCCGAGTTCCCTCGTGTCATCTAGTCAGTCCTCGCCGGGGAAAACAGTCCAGGAATTTCTTAGAGTTCGACTTCCCGGGTGTGTGATCCAACAGTCGCACCCCTAGGAATCTACTCGAGACATGAAAACATGTCAAAGACATGTCCGTGAGTGCTGACAGCAGACTTATTCATAAAACCCGGGCGGGAAGCAATCTGCGTGTCTGTCGGTTAGTGGGACTGATTTTAAAAAGCCGAGTTACAGTCACACAGTCTCTTTTATTTTTAATATATACATTTTATTTTGTTTAAACATATTTTTATTGATTTCAAAGAGGAAGGGAGAGGAGAGATAGAAACATCCATGATGAGAGAGAATCATGGATCGGCTGCCTCCTGCACGCTCCCTACGGGGCATGGAGCCTGAAACTGGGGCATGTGTCCTGACGGGGAATCGAACTGTGACCTCCTGGTTCCTAGGTTGACGCTCAATCACTGAGCCACACCGGCCAGGCCAGCACTCTCAGCGATACCAGGGGATGGGCTGCTGACAGACACAGTACGGATGAGCCCAATCCCTGTGCGTGGCCAGAGGCGCCAGACACACAGGACCCGGTGCTGTCTCGTTCTGTGCATGAGAAAGGGGCAGAAAAGGGAAACCACGGAGGAGAAGGCTCGTGGGGGCTGCCTGGGCCATCCCTTCCCTCTCGGAGGCCCTGGGGTAACCCCTCACTGAAAATGGGTGCTTTCAGGCCTGCAGCCCCGGCTCCCCCGAAAGCAGGGCGCACGAGGCCCGGCCACTTCCAGACACACGGACAGGGAGGACGGAGCACACCCCCGGGCAGGAAGATCCTGCCGCCTACGGTCAAGCAGCAGGATGTGTCTTGGTGGCTCACAATCCTAAGGCCTGGCTTTTGTGACTTTCGGATTTTTTGAAGGTGGTTAGAGACTCGCTCTCCTGGTTTGGCGGCTGCGATGGACTCAGCTGCTCAGTGTCTGGTCTGAGCTCACGGAAGCTGCTGGTGAAACATTAGCCAGACCCGCCCAGGGGCAGATCCCTGCCCAGGCCCCGCTCCTCTTCGCAGTTTGCTGTGTCACCATCTATGCGAGTCCACGTTTACCCAGCACTCACCGTGTCGTGTGGGCGTGAAGGGTTTGGTGTGAGCAAGGCCTCACCTTGGATCCTTGGTGTTGTGTTGGCTCCGCCCACTGCCACTCACAGATGGTCAAACGTGGTCAAAGGTCACGTCGGTCGGAAGGTTCAACCTAAACTTAGAACCAAAACCTAAGTTAGGAAAGTACCTCCAGCCCGACCCATGTGGCTCCGTGGTTGAGCGTTGACCTATGAACTAGGAGGTCACAGTTGGATTCCCAGGTTGGGGCACAGGCCCTGGTTGCGGGCTTGATCCCCAGTGTGGGGCATGCAGGAGGCAGCCGATCCATGGTTCTCTCTCATCGTTGATGTTTCTCTCGCTCCCTCTCCCTTCCTCTCTGAAATCAATAAAAAATATATTTTTAAAAACACGCTGGTGGCTCTTGTCTCCGTGCTTGCTCATGGGCACCTCTCAAACTGAGCCCACAGCCCAACAGCCAGAGGGGCAGCGAGGGGGAAATGCTGCTGGCCAGCCCCGTGTACCCCGTCCGGGGTGGCCCTCTCCCAGTGTGCCAGGCGTCCCAGTTTGTTGGGGACTAAGGAGCCTCCCGGGACGCAGGACGTTATGGCTAAGCCCCAGGAAGTCCAGGCGAACGGGGAGGGTCCGTCACCCTGAGCCTTGCGACCTCCGCTCACACACGGTGACCAGTTACGGCGCGGCCACCCCCGGCCTCACGGAAGGCGGAGAAATGCCACCTGTTGGAAGTGTCCTCTGTAGGCTCAGCGCCTCCCAGGCACAGCGGGGGCTGAGTGAATGGGGGGGCGGGGAGGGGAGCAGCGTGGACAAGGGAGGCTGCCGGGGGTCCTGCCCTTTGGTGCTGCCCTGACTGCCACTGGCCTGCTAGGCGAATGCTGGCTAGGCAGGATTTCAAATCCGGGAAGCTGGTATGCCGACTCACTAATCTCCCCAGCTAGCTGCTTGCCCTTTATGGAAATAAGACACTGAACAGAGGGAGGTGCCCTGGCCATCGTGGCTCAGCGGTGAGAGCCTCAGCCACGCTCAAGGACACGCACCTGGGTTGCAGGCTCGATCCCTGCTCCTATTCGAGATGCATGTGTGAGACAACCAATCCATGTTTCTCCCTCTCTCTCTCTCTCTCTCCCTCCCTGCTCCTTCCCCTGTAAAAACCAAGCGGGGCCCTGCCAGCTTGGCTCAGTGGCTGAGCGTCGACCTATGAACCAGGAGGTCATGGTTCAATTCCTGGTTGGGCACATGCCTGGTTGCAGGCTCAATCCCTAGTTTGGGGTGTACAGGAGGTAGCTGGTCAATGATTCTCTCTCATCATTGATGTTTCTATCTCTCTCTCTCCCTCTCCCTTCCTCTCTGACATCAATAAAAATATATTTAAAAATAAAATAAAAATCAAGGGGGAAAATATCCTCGACTCCTTGGATAAGGATTTTTAATTTTTTTAATGTTTTTTTTAAAGAGAGAGGCAACATGATGTCTTCTGGATTTTTCTCTCCTTGATTAACTGAGCTTGGCCAGCCGGCCTTTCCTGTGAAGAGTTAACGCTGTGGAGGGGAGATGGGTAGGGAAGCTGGGCTGGTGCATGTCACCTGCGTATCGCGGCCCCACACCACGTCCGCCAGGGGCTGCAGCCAGGGCTTCCATGACCCCAGCCCCGTGTGCGCAGGAGACCACACCCCCCACATGGCGTGAGGCAGGCTGCAAGCCTCCCTCAAATCCCAGTTCCTCCCGAGGATACAGATTCCCAGCGAGTGGGAAGCCTCGACTGCCTCCCTTTCTCCCTCCTGGAGACAGGGCTGTGCTGACGGACACTAGAGCAGAAGGGGAGACAGCCCTCCCCCCGTTCCCTGAGGTCCATCGGCGTTGTCTGCCTCTGTCTTCCCTGGATGCCATCGCCTCCCGTTTGGGGCGCTGACCATTCCCAGGGGAACTCCTGCTCGGGTTTCCTTTTCCTTTTGACTTTTTATTTTTTTAATATATTTTATTGATTTTTTACAGAGAGGAAGAGAGAGGGATAGAGTGTTAGAAACATCGATGAGAGAGAAACATCAATCAGCTGCCTCCTGTACACCCCCTACTGGGGATGTGCCCGCAACCAAGGTACATGCCCTGACGGGTATCGAACCTGGGACCTTTCAGTCTGCAGGCCGACGCTCTATCCACTGAGCCACACCGGTTTTGGCTCTTTTTGACTTTTTATTTTAACTGATTTCAGAGAGGAATGGAGAGGGAGAGAGAGAAAAATCAATGCTGAGAGAGAATCATCGATCGGCTGCCTCTGCACGCCCCACACTGGGGATGGAGCCCGCAACCCAGGCGTGTGCCCTGACCGGGAACCCAACCGTGACCTCCTGGTTCAGAGGTCGACACTCAACCACCGAGCCCCCCCTCCCCGCT